>PITA01021771.1:0-31916 GCA_004023965.1 Spilogale gracilis | reverse complement strand
AGATGAATGGATAAAGAAGATGTGGTACATATATACAATGGAATACTATGCCTCCATCAGAAAGGATGAATATCCAACTTTTGTAGCAACATGGACTGGACTGGAAGAGATTATGCTGAGTGAAATAAGCCAAGAAGAGAAAGTCAAGTATCGCATGGTTTCACTTACTTGCGGTGCATGAGGGGTAACCTGGAGGACACTGGGAGAAGGAAAGTAAATGGGAACTAGGGTAATCCAGGGAGAGAAACGAAACAACAGAGATTTTGGACACAGAAACAAACTGAGGGACTTGGAGGGAGGGGATGGAGGGATGGGAGAGCCTGCTGGTGGGTACTGGGGACACCTAAAGCGTGGAGCACTGGGTGTGGGGAATGGGGAATGAATCTTGGAACACTGGGAAAAAAATTTAAGTAACAATAAAAAGAAAGTATTTTTAAGGGTGCTGAGTAGATATCATATTGGAGGAGAGCAAAAATTGAAGGGCAAATAAAAAGATATTGTGCCTGCTAAGCAAAGAGAGAAAATGGCGTGCTGGATAAAGGTGTGGCAGTGACGACAGAGATGAACACCTGGTATGAGATAGATTTTGGAGGGATGGACCTTCAGACTTTATTAAATAGGGATAGTAAATTAGGCTTAAGGAATATGGTCATCAAATTGTCTTCCCCTTATCTTAATGGTATATGATGGTTTGGACATGGGGTTGTTTTTAATGAAGCATAAATTCTGTTTAACCAGAATTTGGATATCCAAATTTGGCTTTTGGAACTTTAACCATTTACTATTTTAGATGTAAACAATAGAAAGTGACTCCATCCAAACAAAGGAAAGATGCCAGGATCTTACCAATGCAGAGGTAAAATTAACAAGCCAAGTTTGGGAGAAACCCGGTGACACCGTGTAACAGTATGAAGTTGAACAAAAAAATCAAAATCATTGCACTAATGCTTTAGTAAAGTTCAGTTTTAAAGTAATCTTTTTCCTCTCTTCCAAAGACCTCCCCTCTTCCCTTCTTAGCCTTTTGTCTCAGAAGCCGGCAAGGCCTGAACACAGGAGGAGTGAGGCGGGTAGCACTTATGCAATTCTGGTGGAAACCAGCTAGATCCTGTATTTCCCTATAAACTGCCCCCAACCAAATTCCTCTGGGAGGCCTTGTAGTTTCTGAAGGCCATAGCCTGTTCCAGCCTCCTTTGCACAAGAGCAATAGAGCTATTATTCCTCTTTATCCCAAACCCTGTCTTTGCATTATATTTTGGCTCCAAAGCACGGAGGATGGTTTTCAATACTGGAGGTTCAAGAAATTATCAGAGCAGGAACCCCCAGTCACTAGGGGACTATGATTAGAATAAAACCCAAACACTTTAACTGTCTTTACCTTGTTCACTTAAGATTCACTGTCCCATGAGAGATGGCTTGATTATATAATGCTTTGCAATACTGGGGTTGTGAGGGAAAAGACTCGTCAAAGGAACTACCAAGGTCCTTTTAACTTCATGGTGAGAGCAAATATACATTTTGAATTACAGTCCAACTGTCACTGTCTGAAAAGAGGAAGAGAGAATTCCCCCAAAGACAATGGATGCTGAGAAACAACCAACATTCATATCCATGAAAATAACACAATTGTTTATTGGCTGGCTTTTACTAGCAGACTATCTAGCTTTGATATTCTATGTTGATCTTGAAGGTATTTTATTTCACCCATAGGATGGGATCTAGAAGGTAACATGGAATCATTCAGAGAACACTGAAGGGGGTGCTAATATTTAGGTGATGAAAAGAATCTGTAAGCAACAGAAACATCTTCTTCCAGCCTTTCCCTATGACCAGGGCTTACTACACATTTCGTTAGTCGTTGTTAATAAACTCTCATCTTTATGAGAATTAAGTTTTTTGGGGAGCACCTGGGTGGCTCAGTTGGTTGAGTGACTGCCTTCGGCTCAGGTCATGATCCCAGAGACCCAGGATCAAGCCCCACATCAGGCTCCCTGCTAGGTGGAAAGCCTGCTTCTCCCTCTTTTACTCCCCCTGCTTGTGTTCCCTCTCCAGCTGTGTTTCTCTCTGTCAAATAAATCAAATCTTTGAAAAAAAAAAAGAATTAAGTTTTTTTTTTTTTTAATCCCGGTATAGCTAACATACAGTGTTATATTATTTTCAGGTTTATAATATAGTGATTAAATAATTCTATATATTATTCAGTGCTCATCAGGATAAGTGCACTCCTTAATCTCCATCACATATTTCCCTCATTCCCCTCCCCAACCCTTTCCTCTGGTAACCATGAGTTTGCTCATTATGGTCAAGAGTAAGTTTACTTGGTGTGTGTGTGTGTGTGTGTGTGTGTGTGTGTGTGTGTGTGTGTGTCTGTGTGTCTGTGTGTTTCCTTTGTTCCCCCTTTGTTCGTTTGTTTTGTTTCTTAAATTCCACATATGAGTGAAATCATGTGGTATTTGTCTTTCTCTAACTGGCTTATTTCACTTAGCATGATACTCTAGCTCTATCCATGTCATTGCAAATGGCAAGATTCCAATCTTTTTAGGAATAAGTTCTTTAATCATTTTTATTTTGTTTTACCTTACATCTGCCTGATTAGTTCAAATCCTCTATTAAAAGCAATAATAAGATGACACTTTTTTAAACTTTTCCATCAGCAGTTAAATTTTAAATTCTTTTGCACACCATTTTTTTTTGCAAATAAGAAAATTAAATTGCTAGGTGAGAAATTAATAAAATGAACAAAGGGAAAAAACAGGCTTCACTTCATTGCTATGCATGCCTTTAAAGATATGTCCAGAATAACCATTTAGAAATCAGTATCAAATAAAATTAAACCACTTGATTACTTGTCAAAGAATAAATCCATGAATGCTAATTTGTTCTTCTTGCTGCATGTTAAATCAAGGCACATTGTTCCTTGAGCCTGATATCCTAGAGGAGGCTTATTAAGGCATATCTGTCCCACAGGGCAATTTACCCAAATCTAGTAATATAAGTGTAGAACATGATAACCGGAAAATTTTATAGAAGAATTACGCCTGAAAAAACAACAGTATCAGGACATTATTGTTGAGGCAGTACTGCAGAGTGGTTAAATGCCTCGTCTTTGGATTCAAATATGGGTTTGGATCCTATTTCTTCCATTTATTAACAGTGTGATTTTACAGAAGTTAATTATCCTCTCAGAGTGCCATTTTTGGGGTAAAATGTAAAATTCTCTAAAATGTATAATGAGTTTAAGTACCCGATAATTGGTGGTGATGATGACAATGATGGTGACGATGACAGAAGGGAACATGGTAGGACAAAAAGAAATAACTCTGCTCTGACATAATGGCTGCCTGAAGGACAATCTGTGAACGAAAGCAAAGAGGAGCAGCAGAAATGCAAGGAGAATCACAGAGCAGCACAGTAACATACTTTCTCAGAAAATTCTTGGGCTTGTCAGTTAATAACTGAACTTTAATATTCCTTGACAAAGTTCATTTTATTCCATCATATTAACCTTCTTCCTCCAGTCAAAATTATGGAGGCAGGTGGTAGGACTGCTGGCCATGGGAAGCTATCAGTACAGTATTGGGCCGTTTGTTACCACAGGCATCTGAGGAGAATACACAAGTGGTGATTTTCTCCTCCTGGTGAATTTAACAGCATGAAATCTCAGAGAGTCTCTCCTGCCATATCCAACTTCTTTAAAATATAAAATAAAATAAAATTGTAGACTGCCTTTTTTAATGAGAGAGCAGAATGTTCTCCCCATCAGTGAGTAATCCTTCTCAGGCAGGAATACTGGGTCTCATTTTCTACATAAATGGGAAAAAAAAAAAAAAAAAACTAATCTTATCTCCAGCACTTCCCTCTTCTGTGTTATGCAGGTTTAGCCCAGCTAAAGCTGTTGACAGGAAATTCTCCACTCGGATGAGACACCAAGATGAGAAGGGAGGTATCACAAAGGTGATGGAAAAGCTTTATATAATGAGACAAATCCCGGCACCTCTAGGGAACTTATTCAGTATGGAAACCATTTCGTGTTTCTTTCATTATGGGAATGATACACTGTCTATTAAAAGTACAGAAGTGAGATTGTCCAGACAGTTATTTTAATAGGGTGACTTGCTTTGGATCGTCATTTGGTTTTGCAAACAACAGCATGTAAGCCTATTTGTCTACAGCACCATGCTTCAAATAAGTCCAATCTATCATAGTATGGTGGCGTTAGCACCTCTTATTATATAAACCTGTCAGGGCATCACAACATAAACAACACATTCTTCCCAGCTGCAAAACACCTATTCAAGGAGTCCATTTAGTTTCATAAACTTTTTCTAAGTCTCTGACACCTTAAACAAACTATGACAGGCATTCCTATTGTATGCCAACCAAGAGGAAAAACTCACTATATAAAACGTATCCAGTGGCTACCAATAAAAGAAAAGATATGAGATAAAATAAGCCTCTGGTGGAAAAAATTCAGGTATATTAATAATTCCCAGGAAAATATTCTTTTCTTTTTCCTGTCTTCAAAGCAGACAAGGATAAAATTTAGCTCAGAATCAGAAATCTATTTCAACTTTGGTTTACATAACTATTCCCTCACTGGTAGAAGCACAGTCTCCTTTCGGTGTTGTTACAGTAGGTTTTCCTGTGCTGATCCATTTGATATGAGGCTATTTAAACACAAATGGTATATGGGTAAATGTATGAAATGTATATAATACATAACATATATATGTCATATATATGTCCACAAATATATATATATACATATATATATATATTCTGTGATTATAAATATGTACATAAAAATATATGTTCTCCAGAAATTACAGAATTACAGGCAGCCTTCTCTCACATGTATATGCATATATATATATAAAATAGAATCATGAAGTAAGGCATACCATTCTGGGTTTACATATCTATTTTCTATAGAGTAATTACTCTTCTCTAAACTGAACTTCCTAACTGAAATGTGCCCTAAAGCAATTCTGCATCAGAGCTCTGTGGTTTATAGAACTGGTCCCAATTTCTTCCAATGACACCATTTAGAAATCTCCCCCAAGTATTGACAAGATGAGCTACAGCTGTTCACAGAGGAGAGCAAGCTTATACGAAGAGAGACAAGTATACTTTCAAGGGACTAAGATTTGAAATATTGATATAGTCACATTAATTGAATTTTTGCCTTGAGAAGTGATTACAAAAATGTTGCTCCAATATTAATTTGTATCTGCTTTGGATAAGATTAACATTAATTTCTTCGCCAGTCCCCATTACTCTTTTATTATTCATTAGCATCTCTCTTTGCATGTGTAAGAGACCTTGATGAAGCATGTTTATTCATAGAGTAACCTTTTTAAATAATTCTAACAGCTCTCTAACAGTAACCTTCCTGGCATGCTGAATATCTTGTCTTTGTTTCATTATTCAATGCTTGCACTCTATCCTCCACTTGAGATGCTAAACATGAATCATACTCCTCTTCCTATTGCTCTCTTCCTCCCACTAAAATGTCCTCTGCAGCCCGATCCCACAGGAGAGCTCCGCTCACAAAATACTGCAGCAAAATAGTGTCCTGGTTGGATCAGGGACACTATAATTTCCACAGATCTCGAGTGCAATTATCGATCTTTTCTTTTTTTTTTTTTTTGGTAGCTTGTTACATATTTGTTACCCTGTTTTAGTTCATTGTTCATTTACCTTTGTTAGGATATTTAGTTTCAGTTTGCCTTTGATGAGAGTTCTGGAGGTGACATTTTGTCTTCTCTTGTGTATATAAGCTCTCAGGCTTATTTTTCTGAACACATAAAATGGACAGAGCTGTAAGAAGAAGAAAAAAGACCAGGAGAGGAAAAATAGAATCAGCAATTATATTTTTCTACAAGCTAGGACATCATTGTTTTTAAGGCTCAAAGCCAGTATCAATTCTTGAAAATGAGCAAATCTAATTTTTCATTTCCATGACTGATTTAGACATCTACCTTAAGATAAAACCTAGGAGGACTCCTCACATAAGATCACAGGTTTTCTTCCTTTTGATTTCGAGTCAAAATTTTTCACTGTGGAACAGACCAAAATATATGTTCGGATATTTCTGGCTGTAAGCATTGTGTTTATGACCCTGCAGGGACACTATGTGTAAAATGTGTCCAAGAAAACAAACTTCTCTTATTATCAGTAAAATAATAATCTTTTCACTATTTTTAAAAAAGGGAATTTCTTATTTTCCTATAATCATTCAAATATATGTTTTCCCCACAGCTTCTTCTACTTAGTCACAAAACAGAAATGGAAAATAAAAATCAGCAGAGTTGGCAAAAGCCCTAACAGTTGTCATTTGACAGATTATAGAAATTACGTAATATTTATTGTGTCCCTTCAAAAAAGTACTGCATATAAACTTTGCAAACATCCCACTTCTTAACCTCTAATACGTTTAGATAATAATACTGGGTAATTTATTACTATTAATTGTTTCCTTCATCAGATTTTTTTGTTTGCTTTCATACGAGATTTGAAGGCTCTACATGCAGCAAGGGCAAGGCACATCAAATATGATTTCTTTTCACCGCAGCCATTACAGCGCAAGGGAAGTCTTGTAACAAAGACCACCTGAGGCTACAGTGAACAAAACGTCCAGGGTTTGACAGAAGTTTCAAAAGCAAATAGTCTAGACATCTTTTACACCTTGTCATAGCAAAGCTTACTTCAGTTAAATGACTTAACTAAGGGAATTAATTAAATTTACTACTGACTTCACCTGACCCAGGAATAACAGCATGTTATAGGCTGCAACCCAAGCAACACACAAAGCCAGGCAATGAACTTCCACTAAGAAACTGCGGGAGATCCGCGGGCGCACCTTACCCGGCCACTCAAGAATGGCAGAACAGAGCCAAACCAATGAGGAAAATATCGCCCTTTTATTAAAAAGAGAGAGGAGGTTACCTTTTTTTTTTTTTTTTTTTAATGTTTTCACTATTCCAAGATTCATTGTTTATGCGCCACACCCAGTGCTTGGGTCAATAGGTGCCCTCCATACCCAGCGGCAGGCTCACCCATCCCCCCACCACGCTCCCTTCCCAAATCCTGTTTGTTTCTCAGACTCCACAGTCTCTGGTGGTTTATCTACCCTCCGATTAACCCCAATTCACTTTTCCTTTCCTTCTCTTAATGCCCTCCATATTATTTCTTATGCTCCACAAAGAGGCTACCATTTTAATAGCCCACTCAGAATGAGGCTTTCATTAGGAAGTTAATGTTTTTTCTTTGACAAAAATAAGGTTGGGGGCTCCAAACTTAGGAAGGGGCTTCATCTGTAAGACAGGTGAAAATCCCAATTATATGAAGATGTTTAAGATACAGGGGTTGAGTTCAAATTTGAAAAATCCAGGAGACTTAAGTAACTGAGTTGAGAAGTGAATGGCCAAAATAAAAAAAAAGACATTTTCTCTGAAAGAGACAGAGAGACAGAGAAACACGCACACAACGTGATGTGTTAACTAAAATTTATCATGAAGAAAGGACTACTTTGTCTCTGTGTGCTTGTGTGTGTCGATCTCTTGGTGTGTGGGTACACATATATATTTGTATACTGCAGAAATTTTAATCTATGTTGCGAACAATTTTCCATATCAGATATAATCCCTTCAAGCTTAATAATGGCTATATTTTTATTATATATCTGAAACACATTTGAACTGAACTTCTATTGCACACTCAAGTTCTTTCTCCACATATATATATACATGTATAATATATGTATATATAGTCTCTCTCTCTCTCACTCTGTATGTGTGTGTATAGTCCCAACCACAGCAAGATTAACAGCCTTAAGAGTATATATCTTTGTGAAATTTATGATTATTTTATCAGAATGGATTACTAGAAATAAGAATTTTATATTGGTTAAAGAAGATCGAGCAGTAAATCAGAGCCCAAAGGACATATATACACAAATTGAACTTTTTGAAACCAACTGATGAACATTTCTCCAGAAAACCTGCTCCAGTTTATATTCCCCTTTGGCAGTTTATGAGATAAGCTTTCTCCCAACTCCTTATCTGCTCTGGGTTGGTCATTGTTCTCATTTATCACCAATGGCATGATATTGCTTTTTAAATTTGTTACACAACACTTATACAACATTACTATTATACCTGCATGATTTTTTTGGACATTTTACCTCACTTCATTTATATGTGTGCCTATTCTTCTATCAGTACAGTATGATTATAATTATTGATTTATAATGAGTTTAATACTTGGCAGTACAAAAACTACCTTCATTACCTCTCTTTTCCATGATTTATTAGAGATCCTACTTTAATTGTTCTGGATAAGTTTTCAAATTATTATTTTTCATATTTATTTGGATAATTTACTTGAATACCAGGAATAAAATGGTATTTTGAGTGAAAGAATTGTAAATTTAAAGATTTGAGCAAATTCGCTCCTTTGCAACATGAAAAGTACTCATGCAGGACAAATGCTCTTATGCCATTTATATGTTCTTTGTAACAATTAATATATCTCTGTACTTTTTTAACAGTAATTTTTGTACATTTTTACACATTCTTAATACTTTCAGAAATAGTTTGGTAGTTTTTTAACATACAGGCACTTTTTGCCAAATGCTTTCTTAGGTGTTTTATAAATTTTGTTCTTGTGAATGAGGCTGTTTCCAACTATAATTTGTAACTAATCTTTTCTGGAAATACAGAAGAGATACTAAGTGGTATATATTGACTATAACTAACTATTTTAGTAAACGTTTTGGTTTAAAACATTTTAATTGGTGCAATTAGGATTAAAGCAATCTTGCAAATTTAAGAATAATAAAAATGTATTTCTTCTTTACTAATATCTGCCATTCAGTTATTTACCTCCCTCCTTTGCTCTTTCTTACTTCCTTGTTTCCTTGATTGGAATTTCCATATGGGGAGAAAAAAAATGTTTAACAATTCTTGTGACTATGAAGATCTGCCTCATTCCTGGCTTTAGTGGATATGCCTTGAGTTTTTTTTTTTTTTTTTTAAATGGTAACCTGCAGTGTTCGACAAGATTTTAATATTCATGCTGCTCAAAGGTGCCCTTTTGTGTAACTTCTATGTGGAATCCAAAAAAGGAAATAAAAGTACAAGTCATAGAAACAGAATAGAAAAGTGGTTGTCAGGGACTGGGGTGGGGTGGGAAGATAGTGGTTTATAAAGAGGGTGTGAATTTTCAGCTCTAAGATCTGAGGATCTAAGGTGAAGTGTGGGACTATACTGATAATATAAAAAAAAAAAAACCTACTGTGTCAAAGCTTAGTTGAACAAAGGCAAAAAGGTTATTTTACTCTAAGTCTTCTTGGACCCATATATATACACACATACAAAAGCACACTCTCAGAGAATGAAGAAACATTTCTCATATGCATTTGAACACAGACACCTGTTTCCCTTTTTCTATAGAACATATATAACATTTCCAGGGGACTCGATAGAAGATGGCAGAAAGCTGGGTGAACCCATTTCAGGGAGTCCCCTGAAGTGAGCCGAATTCCTGCAAAAAACACTGCAAGAACACTGTGAGCACCCATGAAATCAGCCTGAAATGTAATATTTCACACTTCTGGATCTCTACGGAGGAAGAAGAGCATCGACAAAGAGTTAGAGTGGAATGAGAGCAATTGGAGGGATATCCAAAGACAAAGGGACATGGGGAAGGAAGCCCACAGAGGCGACCCATTGGAAAGCAATACCCCAGCATGAAAGTGCTCTGTGTTTGGGGAACAATAGCAGATTACAGTCTGATTAAAAGCAGACAAAAATAGGGGTGCCTGGGTGGCTCAGTTGGTTAAGCAGCTGTCTTCAGCTCAGGTCATGATCCCGGAGACCCGGGATCGAGTCCCGCATTGGGCTCCCTGCTCAGCAGGAAGTCTGCTTCTCCCTCTCTCACTCCCCCTGCTTGTGTTCCCTCTCTCGCTGTTTTTCTCTCTGTTAAATAAATAAGATATTTAAATAATAATTTTAAAAAAGCAGATAAAAACAGAGAGCCTGAGGGGCAGCCAGGGAAATGGGGATATAAATCTGCGGAGAGAAAGCGTGCCCCAGTGCCGCGCTGTGACAAGTGGCCAAGGGGGAAGATACAGGGAGAGGCTGTGAGCCCTGCACCATCCAGAGGGTTGCTAACTGAGGGCTCTCTCTGGGAAGGAGGTCTGGGCACAGATATCTTGCTCTGGCCTGACTTCCTGAAAAGCTGCAAAAAGCCGCAAAAGAACAAACCCTCCAGAGAACTAAAGCCTGAAAACCTCATGGAGCTCAGCCCCTAGGAAGGGGGCAGACAGATGCAGCCCAGGTAGAAGGGACTGAAAGGCCCCTCCCCCAGAAGGCAAGCCAGAAGAACAAGAGGACAACCAAAACTGTAAAACCCCAACATCGGGGGAAAGGCAACATATTAAGCTCCTAGTACTACCCCAAAAACTGTACGCTTTATAAATACAGCTTTTCACTTTATTTTCTTTTTCAACATTTTTCTATTTTTACTTTTAAAGTTTCCACTTTAAATTTAAAAATTCATTCTCACAGTTTTTATTCTTTTAATTTTTAACCCACTTATTACAACATGATACTTAATACAACACTCCATAATAACTTTTTACCTTGAAATTTCTTCAAACACATACCTCTGTTTTCTGTTGTTGCTGTTGTTGTTGCTTTTCTTGTTTCTTTGTTTTTTTTTCCTTTCTTCTCTCTTCTTTCCTTTATTGTTTTGTCTTTTAAAGATACATATAGTTATAACCTTCAAGGTAATCCTGCATTCTTATTCAATACTACCCCTATATACAAAGCAGTTCTAATCTCCTTATGTCTCTAGAAAGTGAACTCCTCTAACAATAATAACAAGACACACCCAGGAGGATCTGAAATATTTCCTTGCCCACAAGGAAGGTTTACACTCACCTTCCTGCCCTATTCTGTCAGTATTTCTGTGTAATTGTTTTTGCCTTTGTAATATATAAATACTGGTCTTGGACATCATTCAGGTTGGGCTTAGCTTTTTGATCTCCTCAACTTTCTTTTACTCTTGATGGTATTTTTCTTTACTCTGTTGTAGTTTTGTACCATATAAATCCTACTATTGGGGCCCACTCTGGCTGGGTTTTTTTTCTTGCTTCCTTTCTCTTCTTCTCTCTCTTTTTTTCTTTCTTCTTCCTTTCCTGTGGTGACTTCTGATTGCTCTGAAACCTTCTAGCGAACAATTCACCTGGATAGTGGTTGATATATTCAGCTATACATCCCTTCAACCACTCCTCGCCAAAATGACTTGAAGGAGAAACAACCAACAGAAGAAAAACCCCGAGACTGCAAACCCTGTCACAGAATTACTGGAAATGAACATAAACAATAGGCAGAAATAGAATTCAGGGCAGCAATCCTCCAAGCAATGGCTAACTTGAAGAAGAACATTAGTCTCAAGATAGAAGCTCTAATGACAGAAGCAAAAGCCGAGCCTAGAAAGCTATTGATGAGATGCAAGCTAATTTAAATATGCTAACCGCTAGAGTAAGTGAAGCTGAAGATAGTATTAGTGATTTAAAATACAGATAGATCAAGAAGGAGGAGCAAGAGAAGTCTTGGAACAGATAGCTAAAATCCTATGAAAACAGAAATAGGGAAATAAATGATGCCAGGAAATGCTCCAATATCGAATGATTGGAATCCCCGAAGGAGTTGAGAGAGAGAGGAGTCTAGAAGATATAGGTGAACAAATCATGGATGAAAATTTCCCTAATCTGGGGAATGAAACAAATATTCGTGTCCTAGAAGCAGAAAGGACACCCCCAAAGATCATTGAGGCCAAAAAACCTCCAGGCACATAACTGTGAAATTCATAAATCGTAAAATCAAGGAAAATGTCTTAAGAGCAGCTAGGGTGAAGCAATCCCTTACGTATAAAGGGAAAATCATCAGAATAACGTCAGACCTATCCACAAAAACCTGGCAGCCAGAAAGGGCTGGCAAGACATATTCAGGAAAATACATGACAAAAATATACAACCAAGGATAATGTACCCAGCAAGGTTGACTTTCAAAATGGAAGGAGAGATAAAGAGCTTCCAGGACCACCAAAATCTAAAAGATTATGCAACCACCAAGCCAACACTACAAGAAATACTAAGAGGGGTTCTATAAAAGAGAAACAAACCCAAGAACAGAAATTTACAGAGGTAATCTATAGAAACATGAACTTCACAGGCAACATGATGTCAATACAAACATATCTATCAATAATCACTCTCAATGTGAATGGCCTAAATGCTCCAATAAAAAGACACATGGTTGCAGACTGGATAAAATGACAGGACCCATCCATAAGCTGTTTACAAGAGATACATTTTGAATCCAAAGACACTTCCAGATTGAAAGTGAAGGGATAGAGAACCACCTTATATGCCAACGGATCACAAAAGATAGCCGGGGTAGTGATTTTCATATCAGACAAATTGGATTTTAATCTAAAGACCGTAGTCAGTGACACAGAAGGACAGCAAATCATTCTAAAAGGGTCTATACCCAAGAAGGTCTAACAATTGTAAATATTTATGTCCCCAACATGGGAGCAGCCAACTACATAAGCCAACTCTTAAGCAAAATAAAGAATCATATTAATACAAACACTTTAATTGTAGGAGATCTTAACACACCACTGTCAGTAATGGACAGATCATCAAAACAGAAAATCAACAAAGAAACAAGACCCTTGAATGACACATTGGACCAGATGGATCTCCTAGATATATTCAGAACATTCCACCCTAAAACAGCAGAATACTCATTCTTCTCAGGTGCACATGGAACTGTCTCCAGAATAGACCACATACCAGGTCACAAATTGGGCTCAACTGATACCAGAAGTTTGAGATTATTCCCTGCATATTCTCTGACCATAATGCCATGAAACTGGAACTCAACCACCATTAAAAAGTTCAGAAGAAAATCAAACACATGGAAGCTAAAGACGATCCTGCTCAAGAATCTATGGATCAACCAGGAAATCAATGAAGAACTGCAACACTTCATGGAAACCAATGGGAATGAAGATACATCAATCCAAAGCCTATGGGATACAGCAAAGGCAGTCCTAAAGGGGAAATACATAGCCATCCAATCCTCACTCAAAAAAATTGAAAAATCCCAAATATACTAACTCTCATTACAAGTTAAAGAAATGGAAAATCAACAAAAAATTAATACAGGAAATAATTAAGATTAGAGCAGAGATCAATGAATCACAAACTAGAGATACAGTAGAACACATCAACAAAACTAGAAGCTGGTTCTTTGAAAGAATTAATAAGATCAATAAACCATTGGCCAAACTAATCCAAAAGAAAAAGAAGACCCAAATTAATAAAATTATGAATGAAAGGGGAGAGATCATGACTAACACCAAGGAAATAGAAATAATCATCAGAAATTAGTATCAACAATTATATGCCAATAAGTTTAATAACCTAGAAGATTTGGATACATTACTGGAAACTTATAAACTTCCAAGACTGAGACAGGAAGACATTGACAATCTGAATAGACCAATATCTAGTAACAAGATTGAAGCACTCATTAAAAAACCTCCCAAAAAACAAGAGCCAGGGACCGGATGGATTCCCTGGGGAATTCTACCAAACATTCAAAGAAGAAATTACACTTATTCTCCTGAAGCTCTTTCAAAAAATAGAAACAGAAGGAAAACTTCCAGACTCTTTCTATGGATCCAGCATTACTCCAATCCCCAAACCAGACAAAGACCCTATCAAAAAGGAGAACTTCAGACCAATATCGCTGATGAATATTGATGCCAAAATTCTAAACAAGATCCTTGCTAACAGGATCCAACAATACATTAAAAAGATTATCCACCATGACCAGGTGGGATTTATCCCAGGGATGCAAGGGTGGTTCAACACTCACAAATCAATCAATGTGATAGAACAAATCAATAAGAGAAGAGAGAAGAACCACGTGGTACTCTCAATTGATGCAGAAAAGGCATTTGACAAAATACATCTGTTCCTAATTAAAACTCTTCAAAGTATAGGGATAGAGGGAACATTCCTCAACCTAATAATATCTATCTATGAAAAACCCAGAGCGAATATCATTCTCAACGGGCAAAAATTGACAGCCTTCCCTCTGAGATCAGGAACAATACAAGGATGCCCACTCTCACCATTACTGTTCAACATAGTGTTAGAAGTCCTAGCAACAGCAATCAGAAAACAGAAATAAATAAAAGGTATTCAACTGGCAAAGAAGAAGTCAAACTCCCTCTCTTTGCAGATGACATGATACTCTATGAGGAAAACCCAAAGACTCTACCCCCAAAGTACTAGAATTCATACAACAATTTGGTAATGTGGCAGGATACACAATCAATGCAAAGAAATCAGTTGCGTTCTTATACACTAACAATGACAATATAGAAAGGGAAATCAGAGAAATGATTCTGTTTACTATAGCACCAAAAACCATAAGATACTTAGGAATAAACCTAACCAAAGAAGTTAAGGATCTGTACTTGAGAAACTACAGAACCCTCATGAAAGAAATTGAAGAAGACACAAAAAAATGGAAGAGCATTCCATGCTCATGGATCGGAAGAATAAACATTGTTAAAATGTCTATACTGCCCAAAGCAATCTATGCTTTCAATGCCATTCCAATCAAAATTCCACCAACATTCTTCAAAGCATTGGAACAAACAATCCTAAAACTTATATGGAACCAAAAAAGACCCTGAATCGCTAAGGAATTGTTGAAGAAGAAAAACAAAGCTGGGGGCATCATGTTACCTGACTTCAGGCTTTATTATGAAGCTGTGATCACCAAGATAGCATGGTACTGGCACAAAAACAGACAAATAGACCAATGGAACAGAGTAGAGAATCCAGATATGGACTCACTAATCTATGGTCAAATCATCTTCGACAAAGCAGGAAGAAATATCCAGTGGAAAAAAGACAGTCTCTTCAATAAATGGTGCTGGGAAAATTGGACAGCTACATATAGAAGAATGAAACTAGACCATTCTCTTACACCACACACAAAGGCAAACTCGAAATGGATGAAAGACCTCAACATGAGGCAGGAATCCATCAAAATCCTGGAAGAGAACATATTCAGTAACCTCTTTGACATCAGCTACAGCAACTTCTTTCAAGACACGTCTCCAAAGTCAAATGAAATAAAAGTGAAAATGAACTTTTGGGACTTTATTAAAATAAAAAGCTTCTGTACAGCAAAGGAAACAGTCAACAAAACATGGAGGCAACCCACAGAATGGGAGAAGATATTTGCAAATGACACTATAGACAAAGGGCTGATATCCAAGATCTATAAAGAGCTACTCAACATCCAAAAAGAAGATGAACACATCAAAAAATGGGCAAGACACATGAAGAGGCACTTCTCCATAGAAGACATACAAATGGCTAACAGACACATGAAAAAATGTTCAGTGTCACTAGCTATCAAGGAAATTCAAATTAAAACCACACTGAGATACCACCCCTTACACCAGTCAGAATGGACAAAATTAACAAGTCAGGAAACAACAAGTGTTGGAGAGGCTGCGGAGAAAGGGGAACCCTCTTACACTGTTTGTGGGAATGCAAGTTGGTGTAGCCACTTTGGAAAACAGTGTGGTGATTCCTTAAAAAATTAGAAATAGAGCTACCCTATGACCCTGCAATTACACTACAGGGTATTTATCCCAAAGAATCAGATGTAGTGAAAAGAAGGGCCATTTGTACCCCAATGTTCATTGCAGCAATGGCCACCATTGCCAAACTGTGGCAATAGCCAAGATGCCCTTTAACAGATGAATGGATAAAGAAGATGTGGCACATATATACAATGGAATACTACAGCTCCATCAGAAAGGATGAATATCCAATTTTTGTAGCAACATGGACTGGATTGGAAGAGATTATGCTGAGTGAAAAATCCAAGTGGAGAAAGTCAAGTATTACATGGTTTCACTTACTTGCAGTGCATAAGGGGTAATATAGAGGACAGTAGGAGAAGGAAAGGAAATTCAGGGAGAGAAACAAAACATGAGAGACTTTGGACTCAGAAACAAACTGAGGGTCTTGAAGAGAATGGGTGGGGGGATGGTAGAACCTGGTGGTGGGTACTGAGGGCACCTATTGCATGGAGCACTGGGTGTGGGGCGTAAACAATGAATCTTGGAACACTGAAAAAATAAAATAAATTAAAAAAATAAGGAACATATAATACATCTCCAAAAAGTAGTTTTCTACACTTTAGGTATATTTCATCTTAAATATAGTTTTGATCATTGGCTCCAGCTTTTTTTTTTTTTTGGATTTTATTTATTTATTTGTGAAAGAGAGACAGAAAAGCACAAGTGGGGGAGGGGCAAAGGGAGAGGGAGAAGCAGGCTCTGCACTGAGCAGGGAGCCCCATGGTCGGGCTTGAACCCAGGACCCTAAGATCCTGACCCAAGCTGAAGGCAGATGCTTAACCAACTGAGACATCCAGGTGCCCTTTGGCTTCAGATTTTTAATATTATCATGGTAAAAATATAATACTCTCTAAACGTGCTAAACATTATCAGAACAGAATAGTGAATTTAATTAAATACCATATCATTTGATTTTGCCTATGACTTAATGATTTCTGGGTTACTTTGATAGGCTCCTTAATGTTCAACTATTTTACCATCTCTATAAAAAACTCATGTAATAAGCTCAAATCTAAATCTAAATCACTTGTAAATGAGATATTTATGAATACTTTACAAGTAATTTTTTCAGGTTTCATTAGAATTGCAATGTTGGTTTCTTTTTTAAAAATGAAGGATTACCAAATTCTATATGTTCTTTGCTCTATGACTATACTTCGCTTGTTCCTTGAAAATTTTGTAGTTTTCAGGGCACCTGGCTGGCTCAGTTGGTTAAGCATCTGCCTTCAGCTCAAGTCATGATACCAGGATCCCAGGATCTAGCTCCAAGTCGGGCTCGCTGCACAGCAGGGAGCCTACTTCTTCCTCTCTCTCTGCCCCTCCCACTGCTTGTGCTGTCTTGCACTCTTAAATAAATAAATAAAATCTTTAAAAAATTATAGTTATCTTCCATTAAGTAAATGGAAGAGTTTCTGTTTACAGGGATTTTTTTGACATTTATTATATTTTGAAACTTCTCATAATTAATTGATTATTCCCATTTTCAACTTTTGAATTTATTTTGGTAATTTACGTTTTTCTCAGGAAATTAAACATTTGAATGTATCAATCCAGGCTTACTCAAAGTGATGGTTTCACAATTTTTAAATTATATGCATCTGTGGCTCTACAATCATTTTCATTTTTAGTGTCAGAAATTTGCCCTAATATTTATTTGTCATATTTATTGTTGATCTTTGCAAAGAATTAGCTGATAAAGTTACTGAATAATTTTAATGGCTTACTGCTTTTTCTATTTGTTCTACTTTACTTTTTTACTCATACTTACTGCAAATTGTATTATTTTTTAAAAAGTGGCCCCTGAAATCCTATTTTCTTTAATAACATCTTTAAGGAAATGTGTTTTCTTTGAAGAGTTTAATCATCTTTTATAAATTGTGATACATTGTTCTCAAATACAAGATTCTCAATTTTGAAACATTTAAATTATCCATGTTATCATTTTCTTGTTTTATTTTTATTCAGAAAATAATATCTGTACATTTGAGATACTTATTAATTTGTCTCTACATTATCACTTTTTGTAACTTTTCCAGGGAAGTAGTAAACTAGATAATAATTCTAATTTGTGAAATTAGACAGTGAAAAGTGAAAAAAGACAGGTAGAAATATATCAATATGTATTGGTCTATTAATATATCTCCTAAAATCAAACAGTACTTGGGATAAGGTCATTGTGTGTTTTCTAAATAAATCTTTAATTACATTTTTTGGATACATCATATTTCCATTAACTTTTTGCCTATATAATTTATTAAGTATATTAGCTTAGTGTCAAACCAACCTTGCATTCCTGAAATATACCCACATTTATGGTGATAAAAGTTATTAGAATATTAGTTTTGTACCTTATTTTTTGGCCAGATACTATGTTTTTATGGATTTATATTTTTTTATAATTTTTTTGAGTGGCATATAATCAAATTATCATGACAATTACATCTTCATTGTGAACTTTCCACTTATCAATCTAAGATATCTTCTGGAAATTTAATTTTTCTCTAATATAAATATTATAATTTGATATTTTTTGCTTTATATAGCTTCCTCCAGTTTTTAATATTTTGAAAACTATTTTACTTTTCACAGTAGTACAGCTGAAAAATGGCAAACATTATTTCAAAACATTATTTTTCCAGTCTGCAAAAGTACATATTCATATATACTATGTTGAAATAGTAAGTTGGTGATATATATTTGACCATTTCTAATCTACAATAAGCATGATTGTATATGGCTAATTTAATCAGTTTTTGCCTGGTAAGAAATTTCCAAGTCCTTTGGGGGTAGAAGGTGAGGGAGAGTGTAGGGACCATGGCCTAAAAGTGAGGAATAATTCTATCACATTTTATCAGTCATCCATGGGCTACTTGAGACAAATGGTAGAACACGTCAGGTAGAACTCTAGGAGTGAAAACGGAGTAATTTGAACTTCCAAAGAAGATTACTATAAGATACTATCAAAGACATCAGATATATAGTGTTTTACCTAAGCAATATTCCTGTCTTCAAATGCAGTTTGAAAAGAACACTAAGTTTTTCTCCAAACTCCACTACTCAGTTGTACCAAGAAAGTAGAAATATGGACCTATGAAGTTAAACTGTCTTTTAGCCATTTAGCATGTAGACCCCAGCCACTCCCACCCCCATTGACCCTCTCTTTTTCTCTCTTACCTATGTTTCTTCTTACTCTGCCTGGTACTGTCCTCAGTGAACCTGAACCATGACCCCTGATCACTATATACAGCAGTATCTGCAATTCATGTGAAAAAAGTACTTATTCTGGGGACTTCAATCCCTCGTTTATAAGTTCCTTCTCTACCTCTGTTCAAAGTCATAGCTTATTCTTCTTTGAATTCTAGTATAACAGTTTTGACTGGAAATCATTTATCAGAATTCTATAACCATTGCTACATTGTTTTTAAGTGCCCAGAGTTGCTGTTTAAAAGTCTGATGCCTTTGTTTCTAATTTTGAAAATGAAAAATTGTTTTATAAGTTTGGTTGCCTTTTGATTTTTTTTCCCTCCACAAATTTTTACTATTCTTCCTTGCCAAAATTCAAAATATCCAGACGTTGGCCTTCATGGACTAGTCCATTTATTTTCTTCATTCTAGTGTTCCCCACTGCTCTCTTTCAGTGCTACTTTCTTCTCTATAGCCTTCTAAAAATTATAAACATGCTATATATGACTCCATAAAATTTTTGCTTTTCTACTTTTAAAAGAAATTTTGGATAGGTCTTCTCATTCTCTGAGTATTTTCATTTAATGAACAACATATATTTGTCTTATTGGTGTTATAGCTTCTCATATTGCTCTAAGGATAGTAAACTTTAATGATATTTGAGGTTTTGCTTAAGTCTATGGCTATAATGGTAGAAGATTTCCTCAACTGCCTGGAGATCTTTGGCATCTTGAATGAAGCACTAAGAAGCTGGTTGTAGGTCTCCCTGAATAGGTAAGTAGAGAGCTTCACTGTAAAACAAAGTTGCTATTCAATTCCTTTGGGTAACTTCCAAGTTTGCATATGTTTATTGTGTATGTGTAAATATTAACTGACAGATTTATTA
This sequence comes from Spilogale gracilis, assembly GCA_004023965.1. Classification (NCBI taxonomy): domain Eukaryota; kingdom Metazoa; phylum Chordata; class Mammalia; order Carnivora; family Mephitidae; genus Spilogale; species Spilogale gracilis. Next base: position 12,097 of record PITA01021771.1, on the reverse strand, counting down.
ATTTATATAAATCTAAACTTACAAAATAGAAAATGAGTATTAACTTACATACTAATAAATATAAATTACATATACACGCATATCAATACACACTAACATTTGCTTTACAGATGAGAACTCTTCTAATCCTTTGCTAGCTTGAAGAATGAGAAGGGACAATAATACATTTGGCTACCAAGATTAAAGAATCCAAGTTAGGAAAGGGACTGGTGAATCTTACCATTCAATGTTTATACTTTCTTTTAAACTTTTACTTGCTTGTACTAGGCTTCAACATTTTTTGCCCACAAAGTCTGTAACCAATTATTCCTCCGTGATTTTTTTTTTATTTTTAACATCTAAAATTGTGTCACTATTATTTCTTCTGAGAACTTTTTCTTGTGAGTTTATTATATCTGTATGTACCTGTGTGTATATGCATACATAGTATTTTAAGAGTAGTGGTGAAGATAGGTAAGGGAAACAAAAACCGACTATTGGGACTATACAAAAATAAAAAGCTTTTTGCACAATCAAGAAAACCATCAACAAAACAGAACAGCAACCAACTGAATGGGAGAAGATATTTGAAAATGATACATCTGATTTGGGGTTAATATCTAAAATATATAAAGAACGTATACAACTCAATACCAAAAAAACAAAGACTGATTTATAAATGGTCAGAGAAATTGAACAGATATCTTCTTGAAGAAGATATACAAATGACCAAGACACATGAAAAGAGGCTTACCATCACTAATCATCAAGGAAAAGCAAATTAAAACTATGAGCTATCACCTCACACCTGTTAGATTGGCCAAAATAAAAGACACAAGAACTAACAAGTGTTGGAGAGGATTTGGAGAAATGGGAACCCTTGTGCATTGATGGTGGAAATGCAAATTGGTGCAGCCACTGTGAAAATAGCAAGGAGATCCCTCAAAAAGCAAAAAAACAAAACAAAACAAAACAAAACAAAAAAACCCATATAATCCAGTAATTTCACTATTGGATATTTACCCTAAGAATATGAAAACATTAATTCAAGAAGATACATGCACCCCAGTGTTTACTGCAGCATTTTTTATAATAGCCAAATCATGGAAGCAACCCTAGTGTTCATCAATAGATGGATGAAGAAGTTGTTACTCAGCCATAAAAAGGAGTGAAATCTTGTCATTTGCAACAAATGATGGCTCTAGATAGTACAATGTAAGTGAAATAAGTCAGAAGTCAGTCAGAGAAAGAAAAATACCATATTTCACTCATATGTGAAATTTAGGAAACAAAACAAATGAACAAAGTTTAAAAAAGAAACCAAAAAATACCAGACTCTTAAATGCAGAGAATTGATGGTTACCAGAGAGGAGGTAGGTGCGAGATGGATGAAATAGGTGAAGGGGATTAAGAGTATACTTATCACAGTGAGCACTGAGTAATGTTTGGAATCACTGAATCATTATATAAAGAAAAAAAGAAGAGTAGAGGTAAAGAAATGTGACCAATTCGCTGCTTGACCAAAATCTATTTATATCCTTTCAGATTTAACCTTTTAATATTTGTATAAAAAAACTAGAGCTTTGCTGTTTTAACTTACTAGAGGGTTTGACTTTAACAGGATTGTTTATTTCATTATGTTACAAGGTATCAATATTAATATATTTGGTTTCATTCCTGTTATTCTGTTCTTGCTTCAAGATTTTTTGCTAACTCCATTGTTTTCTTTGTGCTAGCATGGTTATACTTCAAATTTTTTATATCATCTAGTACACTGAAAACTATTTAGTCTATTTTTAATCTTATTAGTATTTATATTCACATCTTAAAAGCACCTATTTTAAAAAAAAATTCATAGCTGTGAGAGTAACAGTATTTTGTTTAGTCCCACATCCTTTATAGACAAAGAAATTAGCCCAGTTTTACTCCCCTTCACTACCATCCTCTCCTCACATTTGGGCCATTATAAATAAGAGTCAAATATGAATTATTATTATGCTAATATAAGAATAAATATTCATTTTTAAAAGATTTTATTTATTTATTTGCAGAGAGAAACACAGCTAGAGAGGGAACATAAGCAGGGGGAGTGAGAGAGGGAGAAGCAGGCTTCCTGCCAAGCAAGGAGCTCGATGCGGGGCTCGATCCCTGATCTCCAGGATCATGACCTGAGCCGAAAGCAGTCGCTTAACCAACTAAGCCACCCAGGTGCCCCAAATCTTCACTCTTAAAAATGATTTTTAAACTTCATTTTATATAGATTTAATGTTCATTGACATTCCACTAAAACCATCATTCCCTCATTTTTTTTTTTTTAAGATTTTATGTATTTATTTGACAGAGAGAAAAACAGGTAGAAAGGGAACGCAAGCAGGGAGAGTGAGAGAGGGAGAAGCAGGCTTCCCGCTAGCAGGGAGCCTGATGTGGGGCTCAACCCCAGGACTCTGCGATCATGACCTGAGCTAAAGGCAGCTGCTTAACGTCTGAGCCACCCAGGCGCCTCCCATTCCCTTTTCCTTGACAAGTTAATTTTGTCTTTTTTTTCCTTTCATTTTGATGTTGTATATTCAATGAAATATTTCAGGAATAATACTGGATAATATAACGCCTAAAATATTTGAGAAAACTATTTCCTTACCTTCGCACATAAGCTACAACACTGGATGTTAGATTCTTGGTTCACATCCACTGCTCCATTTTCTTTAGGCATTTAGTTTTGTAGACGAGAAATCATAGCCAGTTGGAATTTTCCTTCTAACTTTACCAACTGTGTGGTTTTATCTTGTTTTTATTTTTAATCTGCCTAGAGATATCTTTTATGTCAGAAAGTGGGGGATAATTTTTTGTAGTATGATATTTTAAATTTTTTCTTGGGATAGGTCTATAACTATTCTTATTTGCAATTAATTCACATGGAATTATAACCTTTTATATACCTTCCTCTTTGTGCAATCTTGGGGATCCAACTTTTTTTAAAGGGTCAAATAGTCAAAGGCATTTTTGTAGTAAATTCATGAACTGATTTGGCAATAAAATTAACTTGAAGTCTCAGTAGATTTCCACCTAGTTTCCAGCGATTCCATGTGCCAATAAAGAAACCAAAATTCCTTTCTGAGACAATACTTAAGTCAAATTTATTTGCTATTCTCTTCTATGTCCTATTTTTCCTCAACTTAATGGTCAACTAGCAAAACTAAATCTACATAAAATAAAGCTTAAAAATCATTTCAGGATACCTAAAACAACAGATGAGAAATTGACACTGTTATCCTGATTTTTGCCGCAGGCTCAGTCATTTTGTATATCTGAGAAACCTTATCTGAGCCTTGTCCCTCAAGATTTAAAAAAATATTTTCTGTTACTTTGGGAGATCTAGTAATAATTTTTGCCACCATTTTGGGCCCTAGTTTCTGGATTTTCTCTCTTCCTTTTTAATTCTTCTTGTAAATGACCAATTCTTTCTTATAATATCTTTTGAAAAGCAAAAGACAAAGCCAACACACTGACGCCTCCCAATCACAGTCCCTCTCCCTAGGTCTGTAGTATCAGTAGTTACTTGATGTGCCTTCCAAGCATCACAGGTAACACTTGTTTTACCAAATGTCTTGTATCACATAGGTTTCCATCTTTCATGTCATTAATATCAGTGTCCTTATCATGTGTTCCTTGACTACTAAACCAATGCCACATAATTCAGTGTTTGGCTTTTTTTTTGTTGGGATAGGTCTATAACTATTCTTATTTGTAATTATTTCACATGGAATTATAACCTTTCATATACCTTCCTCTTTGTGCAATCTTGGGGATCCCATTTTTTAAAGGGTCAAATGAGGCAACATCTCATTATCAACATACAAATGGCTATCTCACTTTAGGTAATGATAACTCTTTAAAGTGATAAACCCCAAAGCTCAGCATTTTTATACTGCAGAATTTTATTCCTCAATCATTTGAAGTTTGCCTTTGATTTTCCTGATTGGCTCAAAGATCATATCCAAATGATAATATAGGGAATCAGTTTCCTTCCACCTTTGCCTCAAGCTTTTGTTTTTTGTTTTGCTTTGTTTTGTTAAGGATTTTATTTATTTGAGAGAGAAAGAGTGAGAGAGTGTGAGAGAGAGAGAGAGAGAAAGAGAGAGAGAGAGAGAGGAGCCCTTGTGGGGTTTGATTCCAGGGTCCTGGGATCATGACCTGAGCTGAAGGCAAATGCCCAACCAAGACGCCCATGAGCCCCGCCTCAAGCTTTTGGAGTGGGGAAAGAGTATAAAGAACTCTGTACAGGAGGATTTTTGTTATTTGTTTTGTATTGTAGTAAGAACACTTATATGTGATCTACACTCTTACATTTTTAAGTGTACATATAGTATTGTGAACTACAGCCCCAATGTTGTACAGTGTATCTCTATAACCTATTTGTCCTGCATAACTGAAACTCTATACTCTCTGAACAACTCTCCATTTCCCTCTTCCCTCGGCCCATAGCAACAATTATTATACTCTCTGCTTCTATGAGCTTGATTATCTTACATATCTTGTATAAGTGGAATCACGCCATATTTGTCCTTCTGTGTTTTATTATTTCACTTAGCATAATGTTGTGTAGGTTCATCCATGCTGTTGCATATGGCAGGATATCCTTCTTGTTTTAAGTTTGAATGACTCCATTGTGTATCTAAAATATATTCTTTAACCATTCATCTACTGATGGAAATTTAGTTGTTTTCATACTTGGCTAATACAAATAATGATGCCATGAACATGACAGTGCAAATATCTCTTAGGGATCCTGACTTCAATTTTCCTACCCAGAAGTAGGATTGATAGATAGATTTGATAGATTTGAATTTTTTGAGGAACCTCCATACTATTTTCCATAGTGGCTGTATCATCTTGCATTCCTACCAATAATGCATAATTGTTCTGCTTTCCACATATCTTCTCCAATACAAATCCTAACATGTATTCCCCTGATGATAGTGACATTGAGCATCTTCCAATATATGTTGGCCATTTGTCCAGATCAAAGATTTTTACATTAATACCTGAAACTGTAAAAGTCCTAGAAATAAAATGTAATGAATAAGCTTCCTGATATTGTTCTTATTATTTTTTTAATATGACACCAAAAGTACAGGCAACAGAAGAGCAAAAACAGACAAATGGGACTATATCAAACTAAAAATCTGAATCACACAGGAAATGATCAACCAAATGAAAAGATAACCTATAGGAAAAAGCATGTACAAGTCTGATATATGATAAGAAGTTAATACAAAAAATAATGTGAGAACTTGTATAACTCAATGGCAAAACACCAATAGCCCAATTTAAAAATGGGTAAAAAAAACTTTAATAGCCACTTCTTCAAAAAAGATATATGAATGGTCAGCTATTATATGAACAGGTGGTTCAGCATCACTAACCATTAGAAAATTTCACAGGAGGAAGAATTTTATGTCTCAGACATGGGAACATTTTGTATTATCTCAGTTTAGATTTTGCTGGCCAGAATTCAGTCATAGGGCCACTTGTCTCTGCAAGGCAAACTGAAAAATGTGGGCTAATATGTGCCTGGAAAGAAGAAGAAATGGTGTGATGAGCAATTAGCCAGTCTATCATACCAAATATCACCATAACCTACCTCAGCTTCTTTTTCTACTTCCCCTTCTTCACTGAAGAGCAGAACTGGGGGTTTTGAATCACCAAGATGGATCACTGCCGCCCCTTTGTGGCTCCTTGAGGCCACAGCCATTTCTGGTCAGACTATTCTCTGACCTTGTGTGGAAGGAATTAGGCCTTCAGTTTCCCACTACCTTGGGGAGGGCGGCCAAGACCTTGTCAGGTATAACAAGAAGCAGCTAGACTGAAGCAGACACACATGTGTACTTGTCCTAAAATTTTGCTCTTTGCTTTGTCTTAGGCAGTCCTCTAAGACCATCAGACAGGGACAAAAACACAATTAAGCCAAGTAAAAAATCAGGTATCAGTTTTCTGTTATAGTTAAGGCAAAATCTTGACTGGGGAGAATTCATAAGATGTGCAGAGCACCCAATGAGGATCAGACACAGACAAGCCAAATGGCGTAAGACAACTTGTCCTGACATAGATTTCAGAATCAGAGGCATTTTCATTTTTAATCCAGCAACTTGGAGCTTCCTAATCAACCCACTCACTTCCTAGGAGGCCCAAAATCTACAGGGTTCTGGAAATCATCAAAGATTTATGAGAAAATGGAAAATATATAAGAGATACATGGTTCATCACTCATGTCTTTATTCAGGGAAAAAGAGAAATATAAACTCAAGGCCAGATTTATCTGCTGCTGTGGCTGTAAGAACCATCCCTGCTTACCAAGGAAAAAGCTTCCGGTGGCCTTTTGGCCAGGAAAACTGGGTCAGCTTCTCTGATGAAGTATCTCCTCTAAAGCATTACTGCTTTCAATAATGACCTTCTTTTATAAGACGGAATATGCGTTTGAGTCTCACTTTCCCCAAGGTGACTAAAACCCTCCAGTTTGGGGGTTGAAATTCTAACCATTAGAATCTTTGTTTTTACACAGGTTCCCTTTCAGCCACTACTAAATTATAGATAGCCTGTGGAAATAAAATCCAATTAAGTTTAAACCTATCATCTAAATATCATCTAAAGATTTCTAATCAGCTTAAGATTTCTAATCAGATCTTCTCAATCAAATATTGAAAAATCAGCTTTTCCCTACACAAAATCAGTCTCAGTTTCATTAAGAGTTGGTGAATGATCCCTGTATCTTTGCTGATAACACATTTGACCGTAATGCCTCTTTGATGGATATAAAACATCACAGAGCCAGGTGTGACTTAAATGTTGACAATTTTAAAGGACATGGCTAGAGGCAATTTGGCTATTCTTGATATTAAATTTTCAGTCCCAACACTGCTTAGTTATTCAAATTGATCAGTTCATAATTAAGCATGAAGACGGGCTAAAAGAGCAAATCAATAGGCCTTGGCCACACAAAGTACATCAAGGAGATAGGAGTCTGCCTTAACTTCCTTGCAAGGACAACTTGTACGACCCAATCAACCTTCGATGTTGATGATGTTGACGGTCAATACAGAAACACAATGGGCAGAAACCAAGTTTTCAGTCAGGGCAAACTGTTCTGCCTTTTAAAGCAGGAATGCCATTTTTCTTGTCTCTGAATTTGTGTTCACCCCCAAACTCAGGATGTCGCAGATTTAGCATAACCATCAACACTATTCAATACTTACTCACAGAACAATTTAAGATCTATTTGTAAGTTAAAATGAATTTCCAACATGCTGAGCCATGCGATCTGTCATATTAGCCTTGATGTCAGGTGCCCAAACTTTCTCTGCGAGAGAGTATTTACAGAGCTTTTGCTAAGGAAGTCATAGAGAACACATGTGGGAGATGACTGTTACTTAAGTTAGTGAATTATAACTATCGTGAACTTTTTGATAAAAATACCTACACCAATTCATTCACATTTTGGATTAAAGTAATTATTTCCAAATTTCATTTTCTCTGATCACATAGGTGTTTGTCGTGGAAACACGGCAAGCTGTCAAGAGTGAAATGTCTTTTTCTAATTCTGACTTAATAGTATAATTTTTCCCTTCAAGATTGGCAGCAAAAATATCCATAGGAGCTATAATTGGCTAGCAAATGAGACAGTTGCCTCTGGCAATTGAGGTGAAATAGGTTGACTGTTGAATTGCTAAGATCCTATTTTTTGTTGTTAGCTCCCTCCTGCTTACCCCTACCTGCAAGGGTAAGGTTAATCAACAGTCACAGTATGAAGCTCTGTGGTATTCTAACCTTGTACTTAACTCAGTTGTTTACCATATAAACTTGGAAAAGTACTTTACTGCTCTAAGCATCAGTTTCCTCATCTGCCAGCTAAGGATAACACCATCTTCCTTGCTGAGTTGCCTAAAAAGAATTCAATATAGTGTATATAATATGCCTGGCACGAAATAGGCACTAAATAAATAGCAGTGACTATTATGATGCCTTGTCATATTCTGGGAAATAACAATTTAGCCAATTTGAATTGCACAGCAAAAGAATCCCACCCTCTCCCAGAGTATGATGTTTCTTCCATGTCAAACTATTAAATGTCACTTTTAAGTCCACAGAAAAATTTTATAGCCAGCTATCAGCTCCAGAAACGGAGGCTGATAATGGAAGTGCTGACAAATCTTTGGATATTTTCAGGAATGTAATGGGCTTCTTAAGGACCTGGAATTGCAAGGTAAGCTGTTCAGGCTTTTCTGCTAAGGAGGCAATCACGCAGGCCTGTTGGAGAAGCTTATAATATGATTAAATAGTCAACATTAAATCAAATGGTGATTGAATCCCCAAGAGGCAGTTTACCCCCACAGCAGTTCTGAATGACTGATCTGCATCTTCAAATGCCTTTGCATTGGACAATGGGTGGGGAAAAGCCATTGTTTTTAACACAGTGTTAAAATGAAAATGGGTTGATGGATGATTTTCAAAAAAAAAAAAAAAATTCTAATTTTAATATCTACTAAATGAGATAACTTGCTTCTATTTGCATTTAAAACAAATCTTTAAAATAACTACATTCTAGATTGATCCAAGACCATCTAGTGAATGTTTGTTCATGTTAATTTGCACCAGATTTCTGTTTGATACACTGGAAAGAAATTCATGCTAACACATGTAGCTAACAAAGATTATACTTTAAATCTGTATAATAATTCAATTTGTAATTTATTTTTAATATGCTACATATTGGTACTTTTAAAAACACTAAAATATATTAGCTATGTTGAAGAGAAAGATTCTATTTATTAACCCTAGAAAATAAAATGGTGATATTTATGAGCTTGTAAATAACATGATTTTTATATTTAATATCTGAAATGATTTATTTACTATACTGTGTCTGCATGAAATAAAAACCTACAGTCTTCTATCTTCTGATATGCATTAAAACTAAATACTAACCTCTTTGTCACTGAATTTACATTGACAATTTTTTTTATAAAAGTATTAGGCAAAGTACCTTCTGCGCAAAAACAGATGTGCTCAAAGCAATAATTATATAAAATTATTATATAGCTGCACTAAGACTCAATTTAGCTACTAGCAATTGAAAGTAAACAAAGAGCAAATAAAAAGCAATGGGGGACTACTCCAAGTTTTACATAAATGTTTAAAATTCTGATTATGACACAATTATATTTTTGAAAATAAAATAACCCTAAGTAGAGGCCATTTAACTATATGGGCATTGCTTTTCTCATTTGTTTACTTTGAGGATTGAAGGAGTTAATATAAATAAAGCTCTCCAAACCATACCTGAAATAGAATGGTGATACTGAATTTTTAGATGTATGTGTATGTGTATATGATTTTATCTGTTTGAAAAACTAGGCTGTGTGGGTTCGCTTTTCAAAAATTTCAGATAGTTTCATATTCTTTTTTTTTTTTTTAAGATTTTATTTATTTGTCAGAGAGAGAGCATGCACAAGAGAAAGAGAGCATACACAAGGTGGGGAGGGGCAGAGGGAAAGGGAGAAGCAGACTCTCCACTGAGCAAGGATCCCACTGCTGCAGCTCAATCCCGGGACCCTGACATCATGACCTGAGCCAAAGGCAGTCGCTTAACCAACTGAGCCACCCAGGCGCCCTCATATTCTTAATAGAAACTAATTACTCAGGCTCACTTTTTCTGTAGTACGTATGACCCAGAAAAGTATTTTTTTTATACCAAATCTTACTTTATTTTGAAAAATGAACTCTCAACTGATAGGTATTGGAGTACTGGCCCTCAAAGTTTAGCTTACGTCAGAATCAGGTGGATAAATTGTTAAAAAGAAGATGTCTGAACTTCACCACCAGAGATTCCAATTCTAGGTCCTAGGTAAGGCCTCAGAAGTAGCATTTTTTTCATAAGTTCCCAAGGGATGCTTTGCGTACAACACTTTCAGAACCACTGGCCAAGAGGACAGTGTGGAGAAAGAAGGAACCATTAGAATATAGAATATATAAATATATATTTTTTTAAATTGGGAAGAAATTACATTAAAGCAATTTGTGCGAACACTTGGCTGGTTAGCTGACATGTAGAAGATATAAATGGTATTAGAGAAGAACAGAAAGCTCACATAGGAAAGGAATTGATTCTGATGATTTGGATTCTACTTCTTAACAAGTCCTTGTTGGTAAATCATAGTGGTCTGGAAACATCTTTAACCATTTTCAGTTAGATAAAATGCTCAGTCTTTTTGCAGCAGAAGATAACTAATGTAGAGCCACTGGATAAATGATTGAGGGTCGAGGATATGTTATAGTCTTTCACTGACAGGCTAATAATATTACACTTCAAACTTAAGCAGGGGGCAGCCAAGTCTCCCTACTTCCAGGATGTTTGACCGGAGGAGTGTCATCTAAGTAGTGTTTCAGGAAGATTCATTTTGTGGGGGAACTGAAAGGAATAGAGATTAATTTAGGCTGGGAAAGAAGGTAGGCTCATAGAAGTCTTGTCAATGGTGGCAGAAATGAAAGGAGAAAGAGAGTGGCATCTGGAGGAAGTATTTTAATGGGCTTTATATTGCATTAAGTTTCTGATTCTAAACCAATGTGGCTTGGCTTCTTCCCCTGAATCAACCTGGGAGCAAAAATCAGCACTGGTCTTCATGCCACAACTAAAAATCCACTTGTCCGGTCTCCAAAATCCCCTTTGGAAATCTCTGTCCACTCCCCCCCAGCTTCCAAGGCCTCTACTCTTCCTTCTTCACTCTCCTACCCACACCACCACACCACATGTGAAACTGAGACTAGAAGGAAGCAGGGTCCAGATAAATGTTACGTAAATGTTATATATTTGGATGTTTTATCTTATCCAAACAGTAGAAAATAAGAATGCACTTAGTTGGGAAAAAGAAAGGAAAGAAAAATGAAGGTAAATGAAGAGAAAGAATCACATTTTGAGATAGCTCCCTCCAGGGCACATTTAATTTCTTCTTCTTTGTCATCTTATTTCAAAATATGAAGGCAAAACTCTGAGCACAGGGACACCTGGGTGGGTCAGTCAGCTAAGCAGCTGCCTTCAGTTCAGGTCATGATCCAAAGGTCCTGGGATCAAGTCCCACATCCAGCTCCTTGCCCAACAGGAAGCCTGCTTCTCCCTCTGTCTCTGCCTGCCACTCTGCCTGATTGCACTCTCTCTCTCTCTAGCTCTCTCTCTCTCTTACTCTCTGGCAGTAAATAATAATAAAATCTGAAAGAAAAAAAAAAGAATCTGAACACAGATGAAAAGATAAAGTCTGGAATTGGAGATGGAAAAAAGGACAGAAATCTGGGACCTCATGAGGAGAGAAATAGTGCTGACTGGGGGTACCTGGAGCTACCTACGTCACAACTTGGCCAGTCTGGGGGAGGACAGAGGGAAGTTAAGGAGTAAGCAAGATCACCTTGCTCTGTTCAGGGCCCTGTGCTTACTGTCAAAATGGTAGACACAGGGGCGCCTGGGTGGCTCAGTTGGCTAAGCGACTGCCTTCAGCTCAGGTCACGATCCTGGAGACCCAGGATCGAGCACCACATCCGGCTTCCTGCTCGGCGGGAAGCCTGCTTCTCCCTCTCTCAGTCCCTCTGCTTGTGTTCCTTCTCTAGCTGTGTTTCTCTGTGTCAAATAAATAAATAAAATCTTAAAAAAAAAAAAAAAGGTAGCCCTTTCCCGCCCGGCTGCGGGACTCTGCGTACAGCGCCGCAGCGCTCGCCCGAGATTGAGCGCCCGGCCGGGCGTCCCTCACGCTTTCCTCACCCCGCCCAGCCAGAGGTCATAAGAGACAGTGCAGCCATAAAGATGGAGAACCTAAAATAAAGTGAAAAGACAAGACCCCCGATTATGTGGAGTGGAGACAGTGGAGCCTAGGTTCTAAGCATGGGGAGGGTCAAGATGGCGGAAGGCCAGGTGACCGCATTTCAGGGAGTTCCCTGAAGAGAGCTGAATTCCAACAAAAAAACCACTACAAGACCACCGTGAACACCCATGAAACCAGCCTGAAATGTGATATTTCCCACTTCTGGACCGCCACGAGAGACAAAGAACATCGGCAAAAAGGTAGAAACAAATTGGAGG
>PITA01021770.1:19515-32020 GCA_004023965.1 Spilogale gracilis | reverse complement strand
GCTCCCCCGGTTCTGCTGGTTCCCTTGCATGTTGGGTAAGAGAAAGCCCACTTTCTCTCTGCAGATCTATATCCCCATTTCCCCGGCTGCCCCTCAGGCACTCTGTTTCTGTTTGCTTTGAGTCAGACCATAATCTGCTGTTCTTCCTCAAACACAGAGCACTTTCATGCTGGGGTATTGCCTTCCAATGGGTCACCTCTGCAGGATTCCCCCCCCCATGCCCCTTGTGTTTTGATATCCCTCTGATCGCTCTCACCCCACTCTACCTCATTGCTGATGCTCTTTGTCCACCATGGTGATCCAGAAGTGCAAAATATCACATTTCAGGATGATTTCATGGGTGTTCACAGTGTTCCTGTAGTGTTTTTTGCAGGAATTGAGCTCACTTCAGGGGACTCCCTGAAGTAGGGTCACCTGGCATTCTGCCATCTTCAGTAAACCTCCTTCCTCATTCTTATTATAGTCTGTGCCTTAAAATTTAACTTGTCTGATATAAGGATTACCATCCCAGGTTTCTTTTGATTTCCATTAGCATGGTAAATGGTTTTCCACCCGCTCCCTTTAAATATGGAGGTGTCTTTGGGTCTAAAATGAGTTTCTTGGTGACAACATATCAATGGGTCTTTCTTTTTTTTTTAAATCCATTCTGGTACCCTGTGTCTTTTGATTGGGACATTTAGCCTATTTACATTCAGGGTAACTCTTGGAAGATATGATTTTAGTGCCATTTTATTGTCTGTAAGGTGATTGTTATTGTATATTGTCTCTGTTCCTTTCTGTTACTTTTATACTCTCTCTTTGCTTAGAGGACCACTTTCAATATTTTCTGTAGGACTGGTTTGGTGTTTGCAAATTCATTTAGTTTTTGTTTTTTTCTGGAATATTTTTTATCTCTCCTATTTTCAATGACAGATAGCTGAATATAGTATTATTGACTGTAATTTTTCTCATTTATTGTTCTGAATATATCATGTGAGTCCTTTCTGGCCTGCCAGGTCTCTATCAATCTAGACAATCTAATATTTCTGCCATTGTAGGTTACTGACCCCTTCTCCCGAGATGCTTTCGGGATTTTCTCTTTGTCACTGAAATTGGATGACGGGGTGTGGACCTATTTTTATTGATTTTTGAGGAGAGTTCTCTGCCTTCTGGATTTTGATGCATGTTCCCTTCACCAAATTAGGGAAATTCTCTGCCATATTTTGCTCCAATATACCGTCTGCTCCCCTCTCCCTTTCTTCTTCTTCTGGGATCCCAATTAGTCTAATATTGTTTCATCTTATGGTATCACTTATCTCTCAAATTCTCCACTCATGGTCCAGTAGTTGCTTGTATCTCTTTTTCCCAGCTTCTTTATTTTCCATCATATGGTCTTCTATGTCATTATTCTCTCTTCTGCCTCATTGATCCTAACAGTAAGAGACTCCGTATTTGATTGCACCTCATTAATAGCATTTTTTATTTCAACTTGGTTAGATTTTAGTTCTTTTATTTCTCCAGAAAGGGTTTTATTTCTCCAGAAATGGATTCTGTAATATCTTCCACGCTTTCCTCAAGCCCAACTAGCACCTTGATAATCATCATCCTGAAATATAGTTCTGACATATTACTAATGTCTCTATTGATTAGGTCCCTAGCCATTATTGCCTCTTGTTCTTTTTCTGGGGTGAGATTTTCTGCCTTGTTATTTAACCAGATAAAATTGATGAGAGAACAAAATAGAAAAAGGGTAACAATGACCCTAGAGAAATATACACTAACCAACTCAGAGAAGACCTAAAACCAAGGGGAGAAGAAAAGTTAAAAAAAATCTCTGTCTCTATCTTTATCTATTTTTCTCTCTTTCTGAATAGAACAGAGCCACACACTTGATTTTGGGTATATTTTGTTCTGTTAGGAGAAACTGCCTCCCAAAATTTTAAAGAAGGAAAAAGTTATATATGTAGAAGAATAAGGGTAAACACAATGAAGGGATGGTATATGACTGTAAAGATAAAAAATTTAAAAATATTCTAAAACAGGAATTGGTAAGATAAGAAGTTGGTTTAAAAAAGGAAAGAATGTGATGAGACTGGAAACTAGAAAAAAGCCATGTGCTACATTTAGGGTATACTTTTATCTACTAGAAGAAAGTGTATCCCAAAGTTTTAAAGAAAGAAAAAAACCTCGATGTATACAAAAAGTAAGCTTAAATACAATGAAGGGATAGAATATTACTAAAACATTAAAAATTGAAAAGAATTGAAGGTATTGGTAAAATAGTTTAAAATGTTAAAATAGGAAAGGGAAAAATTAAAAAAATTAGAGTAAGAAAAATATAAAATTACTTTTAAGTACTAAAGAATCATGGAGGGAAGTCATGAATTCTACATGATGCATTTCCCTAGCTCTGATGTTCTTCAGTTCTCATTGATTGGTGAACTTGGTCTTGGCTGGATGTTCTCACTGATCTTCTGGCGGGGGGGGGGGGGGGGGGGGCTGTGGTAGTTATTCTCAAATGTCTTTCCAGAGATGCAACTGCTCTGCCCTTACCAGGGGCAGGCTAAGCAATCTGCTTGGGTTTGCTCTTGGTAACTTTTCTTTCTGTACAGCTTTGGAGTATGCAAATAATGATGTGGCCTTCAAGTATCTGGCCCCAAAGAGCCAAGAACCCCAGGGACCCACTTTTCAGTGCACCCTCAGATAAATGCAGTCAATCATACCTGTCTCCTGGTCTCCATCTGTGGTTTGTATTCACCTGGCCTGTGACTGAATATTTCTATCTCTGGCCCTTGGCCCCATTCAGAGTCTCCAAACCAGCAGATTCTTGCAGTGCACTTCTGTGCTGCCCCTCCTGGTGGAGGAAGGAGGGGTGTCCCAGGATCTGCCAACTGTGGGGTACCTGCTCAAAAAGTGGTGGCCTGACTTCACCTCAGATCACAGTTTTAGGTAACCCTGAGCTGAGAGCCTACTCCTTGGCTCCATCCCTGCAGCCAGCTTCCCTGCTCCAATATCTGGGATCTCTGCCATGCTCAGGCACTCCAGGTCCTTCTGTGACCCCACAGGTCCTGAGACCACACTCTTCCCTCGAGGCCTCCATACCTTGATTAACTTCTGGGGTGACGTTCCTCAGTGGAGCAGGCATATAAAAGTTCTGAGTTTTTGCTCCACTGCTCTACTGCTGGCTGGGAGCTGGCCCATTCCCCTATGGTCTCTCTTCCCAAATGTCACCTCTGATTCACTTCTCCATGTGTCCTACCTTTCAGAAAGTGGTCACTTTTCTGTTCATAGAGTTTCTGATCTTCCTCTCTTCAATCTCATGTTGAGTCTGTAGGTGTTTTGACTGGTTTGATAACCATCCAGTTGAACTCCTGGAACCCGATGGTATCTAAATCTCCTACTCCTCCACCATCTTGCTCCTGGGTATTCATCATTTCTGATGACTGAGTAATATTCCATTGTATATATGGACCACATATTTTTTATCCATTCATCTGTTGAAGGGCATCTTGGCTCTTTCCACAGTTTGGTTATTGTGGGCAATGCTGTTATGAACACTGTGGTGCATATGCCCCTTCTTTTCACTACATCTGTATCTTTGGGGTAAATACACAGTAGTATAATTTCCAGGTCATAAGGTAGCTCTATTTTTAATCTTTTGAGGAACATCCATACTATTTTCTAAAGTGACTGCAGCAATTTGTATTCCAACCAATAGTCTACAAAGCTGTGATTACCAAGACAGCATGACACTGGCACAAAAACAGACACACAGACCAATGTAACAGAGTAGACAGCCCAGATATGTACCCTCAACTCTATGATAAAATAATCTTCAACAAAGCAGGAAAAATATCCAATGGAAAAAGTCTCTTCAATAAATGGTGCTGGGAATATTGGACAGTTATATACAGAACAATGAAACTCTACCATCCTCATGTCATACACAAATATAAACTCAAAATAGGTGAAAGACCTCAACGTGAGACAGGAATCCATCAAAACCCTAGAGGAGATCATAGACAGTAACCTCTTCGACATCAGCTACAACAACTTCTTTCAAGGTACATCTCTGAAGGCAAGGGAAACAAAAGCAAAAATGAACTTTTGGGACTTCATCAAGATGAAAACTTCTGCAAAGAAAAGGAAACAGTGAACAAAACAAAGAGGTAACCCATGGAATGGGAAAAGATATTTGCTCCCTTTTCAAGTAATTCTGGGTTACCGTGGTGGGTGTCACAGTCTAGGGAACTGGTCTTTAGTTTGCCAAGGATTTATCAATGAAACCAAGCAACATATCTCAAAAATAAGACACTGGTAAAAACAATGACAACATATTCCACTCGCCAATGAATGACACCCTGTATAAACAGGGGCATAAAATGTCAGTTTCAGCAAACTATACTAAAACCACAGCATTTCAAACTGCTTTGCCACAACTAAAGAACTACATGTGCTGGGATAAAAGTGGTTTTACTCAAATCTGGAATGGCTTTAAATGGCTGACTCCCTAAGATACATGGAAAAGTAGGACTTGACACATGGGACAATTACCAAGACATCAATGTAAGATACACACACTTAAGTAGAGATTGACATGCAACATATTGAACACAAAGACAAGGAATATATTGGTGAACTCCTAATGGTACTAACTGACTCTGTGGTAATAATATTTGGCATTGGATGTCCTCAGGGTGGCTGGGAACATATCCCTTAGATTTTCCTTTAGAATAAGAACAAACAGCCAGCACAATAATGGCCCCTACAAATTTATCTCATTTAAAAATATGATGAAACCAAGCTCGCTTTCCTTGGTACAGCCACCTAGTAGCAATAATTTTACCATCTTTGATGGACAGACAAAGATAATTTTCTGAAAAAAAGGGACAAAGCTACAGGGAAGATTGTGTTGAGGCTTGAATGTGCTTCATACAACTACAACTCTAAAAGAATCCTGACTATTAAGCAAGGCAAGCATTTTACCAACACTGAAGAAATACATGCAATTATAGGAGAATATCATGAGCAATTATATGTCAACAAATAAGGCAATCTAGAAGAAATGGATAAATTCGTAGAAACATATAAACGACCAAAATTGAAACAGGAAGAAATAAAAAACCTGAATAAAACCATAACCAGCAAATAAATTGAACCAGTAATCAAAAATCTCTCAACAAACAAGAATTCAGTGCCTGATGGCTTCTCAGGGGAATTCTACCAAACATTTATTTTTTTTAAGATTTTTTATTTATTTGACAGAAAGAAACACAGCCAGAGAGGGAACACAAACAGGGAGAGTAAGAGAGGGAGAAGCAGGCTTCCTGCCTAGCAGGGAGCCCAATGTGGACTCAATCCCGGGTCGATGGGATCATGACCTGAGCTGAAGGTAGTCGCTTAACCAACTGAACAACCCAGGCGCCCCTCTACCAAACATGTAAAGAAGAATTAATACCTATTCTTCTGAAATTTTTCCAAAATATAGAAATGGAAGAACTTCCAATCTCCTTCTTTGAGGCTAACATTACCTTGATCCCCAAACCAGGCAAAGAGCTCACTGAAAAGGAGAATTACAGACCAATCACCCTGATGAACATAAATGCAAAAATACATTATCGATATGTGAGTTAATAAGATCCAACAGCACATTAAAAGGATTATTCGCCACAACAAGTTGGGATTTATTCGTGGGCTGCAGGGGCAGTTCAATATCTGGAAATCAATGTGATACACCATATTAGTAAAAAAAAGGCAAAAACCATATGATCCTCTGAATGGATGCAGTAAAATCATTTCACAAAATATAGCATATTTTTTGTTAAAAATTCTCTGCTATATAGATAACATAATATCATAAAAAGCTATATAAAAAAAGACCCATGGTTAATATCATTCTCAAAGAGGAAAAACTGGATGTAAGATCAGGAACACAACAGGGATGTCCACTGTCACCACTGTTGTTCAACATAGTGCTAGAAGTCCTAGCCTCAGCAATCAGATAAGAAAAAGAAAAAAAAGCAATTACCATATAGTTTCACTTGCATGTAAAACATAAGCAATAACAAGGAGGAACATAGGGGAAGGGAGGGAAATCTGAAGGGGGAGAAATCAGCAAGGGAGAGGAACCACGAGAGACTACGGACTCTGGGAAACAAACGGGTTTTCAAGGGGGTGGGGAAGGGAGTAAGAAGATGATGGCTATTAAGGAGAGCACATATTGTAATGAGCATGGGGTGTTACACATAACTAATGAATCACTGAACACTACATCAAAAACTAATGATGTACTATAATATACAGAGGCTAACTGAACATAATAATGTTTAAAAAGGTTACAAAGAAATAAAAAAGCATCCAAATAGGCAAAGAAGTAAACTTTCACTCTCTGCAGATAACATGATACTCTATGTAGAAAATCCAATAGACTCCCAAAAAATTGCTAGACCTGGCACAAAAATTCAACAGTCACAGGGTATAAAATCAATGCACAGAAGTCATTTGCATTTCTATGAACTAACCTGAAGCAGAAGAAAGAGAAATCAAGGAATCAATCCCATTTACAATTGCACCAAAATCCATAGATAATTGGAATAAGTCTATCCCAAAAGGCAAAAGAGCTATACTCTCAAAATTATAGAACACTTATGAAAGAAATCGATGAAGACACAAAGAAATGGAAAAACATTCCATGCCATGGATTGAAAGAACAAGTGTTAAAATGTCTATGCTATCTGAAGCAACCTACACAGTCGATGCAATCCCTATCAAGATACCATCATCATTTTTCATAGAGCTGGAACAAACAATCCTACAATTTGTTTGGAACCAGAAAAGACTTTGTATAGTCAAAAGGATGTTGAAAAAAAGAAAACCAAAGTTGAAGACATCACAAGTCTGGACTTCAAGCTGTATTACAAAGCTGTAATCATCCAAACAGTAAGACACTAGTACAAAAACAGAAAGATGGTTAAATGGAACAGAAAAGATAACCCAGAACTGGACCTTCAACTTTATGGTCAACTAATCTTTGACAAAGCAGGAAAGATTATCCAGTGGAAAAAAATCTCTTCAACAAATTATCTTGGGAAAATTGGAGAAATTATTATACCATGAAGAAAAATGAACACAAAATTGTTGGAAGACCTAAATGTGACACATGAATCCATCCAAATCCTAGAGAAGAAAACAGGCAGTTACCTCTCTGACCTTGGCTACAGCAACTTCTTTCTAGACACTTCTCCAAAGGCAAGGGGAACAAAATTAAAAAATGAACTATTGGGACTTCATCAAGATAAAAAGCTTTTGCACAGCAAAGGAAATCATCAAAACCCCAAAAAGGCAGCCTATGGAACAGGAGAAGATATCTGCAAATGGTATAGCTGATAAAGTGCTAGTATCCAAAATCTATAAAGAACTTATCAAACTCAACCTCTCAAAAACAAATAATCCAGTGAAGAAATGGGTTTGAAACATGAACAGACAGTTCCCCAAAGAAATCATACAGATGGTATACAACAGGCACATGAAAAAAATGCTCAAAATCACTTGGCATCAGGGAAATACAAATAAAAACTACAATGAGATATCATGTAACACCAGACAGAATGGCTAAAATTAATAACTCAGAAAATAATAGATATAGCTAAGGATGCAGGGAAAGGGGGGCCCTATTACACTCTTGGTGGGAATACAAACTCATGCAACCACTCAGGGAAACAGTATGGAGGTTCCTCAAAAGTTAAAAATAGAACTACCCTACCCAACAATTACACTACTATGTATTTATACAAAGAATGGGAACATAGTTATTTGAAGGGACACATGCATCCCAAAATAACAACAGCAATGTCCACAATAGCCAAACTATGGAAAGAGTCCAGATGTCCAACAACAGATGAATGGATAAATATGTGCTGTGTATCTCATAAGTGTATATGCTTATATACACTTATCTCATAAGTGTACACACACACACACTAGTCATCAAAATGCATGGAACCTTGCCATTTGCAATGGCATGGATAGAACTAGAGGGTATTATGCTGAGAGATGTAACTCAGTCAGAGAAAGACAAATACCATATGATTTCACTCACATGAATTTAAGAGACCAAACAAATGAACATAAAGGAAGGGAAAGAAAAATAAAATAATATGAAAACAGAGAGGGAAGCAAACCATAAGAGACACTTAACTATAGGAAACAAACTAAGGGTTTTGGAGGGGGAGTGGGTGAGGTTTGAGGTAACCGGGTGATGGGCATTAAGGAGGGCACTTGATATAATGAGTACTGGATGTTATATGCAACTGATGAACCACTAAATTCTACCCCTAAAACTAATAATACAGTATATATTAAATGAATAATTTAAATTAAAAAAAGAGAGTGATGTAAGCGTTTTGAAATGTGGGGTGTAAGAAAACAAAAGGCCAAGTGATCCAGTTCTAAACTTCATATTTTGTTGTGAAGGCAATACAATCTTGAGGTTATTCTCACTTCAAAAAATATTGTTACCATCTTTAGGTATAGAACATACGCTTATAGAAGCATTAACTAATAATTTCCAAAGGACCCTCAAAGTAGTTATCATAGTCTAACACTCTTAAATACAGAGATGGCATTGATGTGTTAGGCCATGGTACACAATAGAATGGTCTTGGATGTACTCACTGCAGCACTAGGGGACACTCGCACTATCATTTGAATTGAATGCCACATGTACATATTCAATAAACCAGGCAATATCACTATTGCATTACAAATAATGACTGAACAGATACAAACACTAGATAGTCCCACACTCACTTTAACCTTGTGATTATCAAACAGGTTTCAGAACCTGAAGGACATTGTTGAAGAAGTTATTACTCATTCTTTGGTTGAACTTTGTTGAACTCATCAGCATAGGTCACTTTTTCATGTTGCTACCTGTACTGTTGTTGTGGTTTATAGCTTCAGCTTGGACATTTACCACAAAGATCCCCTCTTTGACAGCTCAGGGAATACCTCAGCAGAGGCAGGTGTACAAGATTATTATAAGAGACAGATTTGAGGGGTCAAATGTGAACTAGAGTAATACAATTTTAGATTTACAAAAAATCTTCCATGATGACCATTCTTTGATTTTGAGTCTTCTTGGGCACAGGATCCCCTTATACCCTCAGATTCTTTCCTTTTGGTTAACCACACCCTTAAGTAAACACTCATGAGTTAACATCCTTGATCTTCCCTGGAGATATGACTATGATACACAACTATTCATAAACATTTTCCTCTTGGGTAGTTCCCCAGAATGTACTCCCATCTTCTAGGGCTATAATAGTCCTAAGGGAGGTGGTTGTAGTCAACTATTCATCTTAGAGTTCCAGAGACATGCTTCTGTCAGTAAGTCCTCTTAATAAACTATTTTTTTACTCCAAATTTGTTTTAGTTTTTCAGTGCTTCAAGACTCATTGTCCATGCCCCACACTCAGTGCTCCATGCAATAGGGGCCCTCAGTACCCAACACCAGGCTCTCCCATTCCCCCAACCGCTCCCTCCAAGTCCCTCAGTTTGTTTCTGTGTCCAAAGTCTCTCATGTTTCATTTCTCTCCCAGAATTACCCTACTTCCCATTTCCTTTCCTTCTCCTACTTTCCTCTATATTATTCCTTATGCACCACAAGCAAGTGAAACCATGTGATACTTGACTTTTTCTACTTGGCTTATTTAACTCAGAATAATGTCTTGTAATCCAGTCCATGTTGCTACATCCTTTCTGATAGAGGCATAGTACTCCATTGTATATATGTACCACATCTTCTTTATCCATTCCTCTGTTGAAGGGCACCTTGGCTCTTTCCAAAGTTTGGCGATTGTGGTCATTGCTGCTATGAACATTGTGGTACATGTGGCCCTTCTTTTTACTACATTGGTATCTTTGGGATAAATAACCAGTAGTGCAATTTCAGGGTCATAGGGTAGCTCTATTTTTAATTTTTTAAGTAATCTCCACACTGTTTTCCAAAATGGCTGCACCAGCTTGCATTCCCACCAACAGTATAAGAGGGTTCCTCTTTCTCCACAGCCTCTCCAACACTTGTTGTTTCCTGTCTTGTTAATTTTGGCCATTCTAACTGGTGTAAGGTGGTATCTCAGTGTGATTTTTTATTTGAATTTCCCTGATATCTAGTGACGATAAACATTTTTTCATGTGTCTGTTAGCCATTTGTAGATCTTCTATGGAGAAGTACCTCTTCATGTCCCTTGCCCATTTTTGATGTGTTCATCTTCTTTTTGGACATTGAGTTTGAGTAGTTCCTTATAGACCTTGGATATCAGCCCCTTGTCTGTAGTGTCATTTGAAAATATCCTCTCCCATTCTGTGGGTTCCTTCTTTGTTTTGTTGACTGTTGCCTTTGCTGTACAGAAGTTTTTATTTTGATGAAGTCCCAAAAGTTCATTTTCGCTTTTGTCTCCTTTGCCTTTGGAGACGTGTCTTGAAAGAAGTTGCTGTGGCCAATGCCAAACAGGTTACTGCCTATGTTCTCCTCCAGGATTTTGATGGATTCTTGTCTCACATTGAGGTCTTTAATCCATTTCAAGTTTGCCTTTGTGTGTGGTATAATAAAGTGGTCTACTTTCATTCTTCTATATGTAGCTGTCCAATTTTCCCTGCACCATTTATTGAAGAGACTGTCCTTTTTTCACTGGATATTTTTGCCTGCTTTGTTGAAAATTATTTGACCATATATATGTGGGTCCATATCTGGACTCTCTACTCTGTTCCATTGGTCTATTTGTCTGTTTTTGTGCCAGTGCCATGCTGTCTTGGTGACCACAGCTTTGTAATAAAGCCTGAAGTCAGGTAACGAGAAGCCCCCAGCTTTGTTTTTCTTCTTCAGCAAATCCTTAGTGATTCTGGGTCTATTTTGGTTCCATATAAATTTTAGGATTGTTCTTTCCAACGCTTTGAAGAATGTTGGTGTAATTTTGATCAGAATGGCATTGAAAATGTAGATTGCTCTGGGCAGTATAGACATTTTGACAATGTTTATTCTTCCGATCCATGAGCATGGAATGCTCTTCCATCTTTTTGTGTATTCTTCAATTTTGTTCATGAGTGTTCTGTAGTTACTTGAGTACAGTTCATTAACTTCTTTGGTTAGGTTTATTCCTAAGTATCTTATGGTTTTTGATGCTATAGTAAACAGAGTCGATTCTCTGATTTCCCTTTCTATATTTTCATTGTTAGTGTATAAGAATGCAACTGATTTCTGTGCATTGATTTTGAGTCCTGCAACATTACCAAATTGTTGTATGAGTTCTAGTAGTTTGAGGGTAGAGTCTTTTGGGTTTTCCACATAGAGTATCATGTCATCTGCAAAGAGAGAGAGTTTGACTTCCTCTTTGCCAAGTTGAATACCTTTTATTTCTTTGTGTTGTCTGATTGCTGTTGCTAGGACTTCTAACACTCTGTTGAACAGTAGTGGTGAGAGTGGGCATCCTTGTCTTGTTCCTGATCTCAGAGGGAAGACTTTCAGTTTACTCCATTAACAATGATATTCGCTGTGGGTTTTTCATAGAATGATTTTATGAAGATGAGGAATGTTCCCTCTGTCCCTATACTTTGAAGAGTTTTGATCATGAACAGGTGTTGTATTTTGTCAAATGCCTTTTCTGTATCAGTTGAGAGTACCGTGTGGTTCTTCTCTCTTCTCTTATTGATTTGTTCTATCATGATGATTGATTTGCAATATTGAACCACCCTTTCATCCCTGGGATAAATCCCACCTGGTCATGGTGGATAATCTTTTTAATGTATTGTTGGATCCTGTTAGCAAGGATCTTGTTGAGAATATTGGCATCCATATTCATCAGAGATATTGATCTGAAGTCTCCTTTTTGATGGGGTCTTTGTCTGGTTTGGGAGTTAAAGTAATTCTGGCTTCACAGAATCTTGAACTTTCCTTCTCTTTATATTTTTGAAAGACCTTCAGGAGAATAGGCATTATTTATTCATTGAATGTTTGGTAGAATTCCCCAGGGAATCTGTCTGGTCCTGGACTCTTGTTTTTGGGGAGGTTTGATCACTGCTTCAATTACTATCAAGAGTTGTATGCCAATAAGTTTAACGACCTAGAAGATATGGATACATTCCTAGAAATCTATAAACTTCCATGACTGAAACAGGAAGACTTTGACAATCTGAATAAACCTGTATCTAGTAATAAACTATTTCTTATCAAGCTGTGCTTGTTATCCTTTTTCTTCAGCCTTATGGTTCCTTCAGCCTTTGAAAGTTATTTTGCATATACCTTTCTTTCATGGAACAGACTTGAACAAAATCTGTAAAACTTGTAGAAAAAAACATAGGCAGTAATCTCCTTGACATCACTCTTGGCAATTATTTTGTGGATTTGACATCAAAAGCAAAGGCAACTCAGTAAAAAAAAAAAAAAAAAAAAAAAAAAAAAAAAAAAAAAAAAAAAAAAAAAAAAAAAAAAAAAAAAAAAAAAAAAAAAAAAAAAAAAAAAAAAAAAAAA
>PITA01021770.1:0-19415 GCA_004023965.1 Spilogale gracilis | reverse complement strand
CTCCATCTTTTTGAATTTGAACATAACAAGCTTTTATTATGAACTGAGAAAAGTAACATACCAGCAAATTTTGTGGCCAGACCCTCCCTTCTCCACATCAGTGCCTTCCTAGTGCTGCAAGTGGAATGAAGGTAGAAATATGAACATTAATCCATAATATAGACACTGCTGATATCTCACTGGAAGATGACTTGTTCATAAATTACTTTGAATTTGTTTTTCAGTATGTTCCAAGTGAATAAATTATAGCCATAATTTATACTCTTGGCAGTGTAAGTAAATGATTTCTCCTCCTAATTTCTTCTTTATTATTTTTATGTTCTTTTTTAAAGATTTTTTATTTATTTATTTGACAGAGAGAGAAAGATAACAAGTAAGCAGAGAGGCAGGCAGAGAGGACAAAGCAGGCTCCCTGCTGAGTAGATAGCCTGAAGCAAGCCTCGATCCCAGGACCCTGAGATCATGACCTGAGCCAAAGGCAGAGGCTTTAACCCACTGAGCCACCCAGGTGCCTTATTTTTTATGTTCTAAATGTTATTTCGTTTATTGGAGGTTCTACCTAGAACTAATTTTCTAAACTCCTTTATTTGTTCTCTCTTTAAATAGTTATGGAGAATCTGCCATTTTGCTAGGATGATTATACCTGATGGTATCCAACACAAGGCCAAAGAAGCCAATATTTTTGCATTTACACAACTGATGTTGTAACATAAGCCAAGTCTGTCTGCGAGGTGCACAGAAAAGACTATCAGTCACTGAGACATCAAGCAAAGGGTTTATTCAAGAGGCAGCCAAAGGAGACCCAGAGGGCAAACCTCAAATTCACTTTCCCTAAGGAGGAGAGTCAGGGATATTTAAGGGCAAATAAAAAAAAAAGTCTGGGTAAAAGCTGCACTTAGTAGCCCTATTATCCCTTTGTTTACTTGTTTCAGTCACCATTGGTTTTTGATCATTCCTCATTCTTGAGGTAATTGGAAAGTAACTAGAATCACCATTCTAGTTACTTCCTACTGAAATAAAGTAAAGATTTGGGTTAGAAAAAATGGAATTTTCCTGTACTAATTTAGAAATACTATTTAGTTCCAAGTTAAAAGCCAACATTCCACATTACCAAGATTTTGGTACTTTGGTTATTCCTTGGGCAAACCGTCCAATTTCTGGCACTCTTGGTAGTGAATAATAGCTAATGGGTCACCACTGCATCCAACACTTCATTGTCCTTGATACTTAAAACTGCTTCCATCTGTGAACATTTGAAGATCTGGATTTTCCAATGGCAGATCTACCAAATTGGAATAGCTGGAATAAGCTTGTCCAATTATTTGTGTTCCTAAACCATGGGCCTCCATGGCAATTTTCTCTGAAGTTTACCTGAAGTTGTCTAGATTCAGTAGGCATGACTTATGATAAAGGGCATTTTTTGAGCCAAGAGAATGGGAGAAAACAGGAAACCTTAGTTTGGAGGGTCATAGTCAGATCTGAGGAAACCCAAAGAATTCAGGATCCAGCCCAGTTTTATAGGCAAACAACAAATACTCAAAAATAGTTATTTAAATTTAGAGTCTAACACCAAGAGAGTGCTATTAATATGCAGTTTATCTCTGAAACTGCTCACATTTCTACCAAAGATAGCCAAATTAATTTGTTTATAAAAATAAGTCCATTTTTAACAAGCTTGACCTAATTATTTACCTAAGTGCAACTAGAATAGTGATTGAACATAAACGTTTTGTTGTTGTTGTTTTGCTAGAGTTTTTTAATACGGAATTTCAGATAGAGCTTTTAACAGCCTCTCAAGACTAAGGAGAAAAGACAAATTCTTGTTTTCAGATTTTGCCTGCAATACTAGAGATGTGGGTGAATTCTTCTCTTCTTGAAGTATCCAAAATGTCCTGAGGTTCCTGCACCTGCCAGCAAATGACCGTCTTTACTCATGTTGTAAGGTAACTGGGAACTCTGTAATGAAGTATCAGGCTGATAGATTCAAGGGACTTCTCTGGCCCCAAAAGTCAGCCTCAGTTCATTAAAGCTGTCTGGTCATGTCTGAGTCTATGCAGGTCTTTCTCAGATAACACATGCCAGCCAAATCCTTGGTAATATAAGCAGTATTTCCAATTGTGTCCTGTCATAAAGAGAACAAATTCTATTGAACTTATGCAAATTAATAAATTTCCATGAAAGCATAAGACTACTCACTGGGAATTTCTGAGTTATGGAGGGATCAAGTCACGAGAAAAAGACAAGTGTTTCATAGTTGTTTATCACATTTCTGTAAGTTATAGATAGCTTAAGAGAAAAAGTTTCCTTAAATCTGGAAAAGCAAATGTTAGAGAAGCAACAATGTTTCAAACAAGAGTCCTAGAAAAATATAAACATCTTCCTCAATTTATTCAGCCCCTCCTTGGTCTGTTTGAATGTAGTTTTCCCATTAGTTCTGGGAATTGTTATTCAGTTTAATGTTATGGTCTCAGAGGTACAAGAGACAGATATTTATATACCAAGACATATCAAAATGTTAGTAATTTTATACAATTTATGAAACAGTAATAACAATTACCCATCCAATATAACTAAGGAGGTTTATCATTGCTTATTTGATAATTCTTCTGAAGTAATTTGACATAATTAAATAAGCTTAGTTAATAAAGAAGATTTCATTTGAAAGTTGAATTTTTGGAAAGTCTGTCAGAAATACTATGTTTTAAAGCACATGCCTGAATATGATTGCAGATCATTGCAAAACTTCGTACTTAATTATCTATTTAGCCCAATAAATATTATAAAGGCAAACACTGAGGGTTATATAGTTGTTAGCAAAACATAGCTCTTGTAATATTGAGATGATCCCAACTTTTTTAAGTAATCAAAAACTTAATAAAGACAAAACATAGAAGTTCTGGTTTTCTAGGCTGATTATATTTATAATTTAGGTCAATAATCTAAGAAAATTCTGTAATTTTAACAGGAGAAAAAATTCCAATCTTATGCTATATACTTTTGATCTTAAAACTCATTCATTCCTACAAGATTAATTTGTTTCAGAATCTCTATTAGGTATGAAGGACTGTAGCTGCAGGGAATGCTGCCAACAGTTATCAATTCTCAACACAATCAGGGATTGCCTCTAGTAAAGGAAGCTGCCCTGCCAAAGTCATGCCCTCTTACCAGGTTGGTCCCATCCATTGACCATTCAATATAAGGATATAAAAAGTCCAGAACTTTTTCTCCAATTTACCATGATTCTGAAGGTAAATCCAACTCCTCAGAGAATCAGCTAAGGCTTCTGTTAATATTGTATCACTACTCAACTTCTCCCTAATTTTTCTTTCTTATGCTCTTTTTTCTTATTCTTTATTCTTCTTTATTATGAAGTTGATCACTTCATAATAAACATTTTTTTACATACTAATCTCCATAATCTTAGTCCCAAGCATGCACAGAATCTCTTTCCACAGATTTCCTTCTCATAAACATTCTATGACTTTCTTTTTCACATTTATATTTTGTCCTAAGATTTCCCTCTTTTTACTTTTCTTAAATGTTTTATTTATTTGACAGACACAAACAGCACAAGTAGGAAGAGTGGCAGGCAGAGGAAGAGGGAAAACCAGGCTCTCCACCAAGCAGAGAGCCCAATGTGGGGCTTGATCCTAGGCTCATGACCTGAGCCAAAGGCAGCCGCCTAACTGACTGAGCCACCCAGGCGCCTCTGATTTCCTTCTTTAAATAACTAGTCTCATTTTCCTTGTATAGAGTCTTTCCAGTAGTTTAAGCTTCCCCCCCCCAAAAGCCCAGAAAAAAATGAATAAGTAAAATATAAGCAGGCTCATAAATACAAATAAACTGGTGGTAGAAAGTCAAATACCATGTGATTTTCTCCTTTTCTCACAAATTTTACAATGGAGATAACATGAACCTACCCGATTTTCAGTAAACACAAACAGAAAAAAAAGTTCTACAGCCAATGCTGACAAAGACATGTCCATTTTAAACCAACAACTTTAAGTTAGTTTTAATATCAAGTATTTTCTCAGATCATGTAAACCTAAAAAATAATAGGTTAGTTTCCATTTTTTTCTGAGTTTTAGAGTTACCAATTCTTATAAACACCTGCCTTTAAACCAACTAAATAGAGCTTTTTTACACATTAATTTTAGCAATACCATTTGGAGGTAGTGAAAGTATCTTACATTTATAACACACATGGATACATACACACACATAAGAAGCAAACAAAATCTTATAACCTTTGTTTTACTAGTATTTGTGGAGAAGACATTAAAGGTGCAATTTCCAAATATCTCCCTTTTATAAAACAAATCTAATCTTAAGATGGTATTATAATTTATGGATCCATTAATTAGTAATTTTTCTCAAGAGCCTACTACATATCATGGCCAAACAGTGTTATAAAAAAGGTCATTTTTGAAGGAAAGGAAATGGGAAGTAGGGTAATTCGGGGAGAGAAACAAAATGTGAGAGACTTTGGACTCAGAGACAAACTAAAGGTCTTGGAGGGAAGGGGGTGGGGGATGAGATAGCCTGGTGTGGGTACTGAGGGGTGCGTATTGCATGGAGCACTGGGTGTGGGACATAAACAATGAATCTTGGAACACTAAAAAAATAAAATTTAAAAAAAGACCATTTTTAAAGATTAAACATTGCCCAATTTTGGAGGATGCAGCCCAAAGGACTATGTGTGGGAATCAAATTGTCATTTTCCATTTTCCAGTTACAACATGGCTGACTTAATTCAAAGATATCAAAAGCTGCAGTGACAAACAAACCAAATGAAGCTCAAAGTACTGCTGTCAACATTTATTCCTCCCCACAAGGGCTTCACTGACTAACCCGGATGTCTTCCTAGTCACCTTTTCCCCAATCAAGCAAGAAAAGCAAGGCTACCAGGGATAATCTAAACTGGAGAAATAAATAAGCTCATGAGCCATCACATATGAAATGCTCACCAAAAATTCTGTCCAAACCATAACCAAAACTGTTCTCTTGCCACAAGAGTTAAATTCAGTGCTGAAGGTCAGAGGTGTTAATTTAGGGTGGGGTCCCAGAGACAGTGTCTAGGACAAGGAGACTACTCAGTTGCTTGGACTCATCACTAGATGCGTCTTACCAGTTGTGGATGCTGAGGAACCACAGGCAGAGAGCTCCTGGCTGTCTCACCAAATGTATAACCAAATTCAAGTTCATTTGTCTGAGGCACAGCAAATCCAATATATGATGAGATATCAAATATACAATAGGGAAAGGGTTTATTTAACAGGCAGCCAAATAAGGAGAGGGACAAGGGAAGCCTTGGATTTATCTCCCAAAGGAGGAAATTCAGGAACACTTAAAAGGAAATGAAAAAGATCTGCGTAAAAAATTGCAGCTGCACTTATTTGTCTGCAGGTATAGTTTATTAGTCCTTGTTAGTGCTTTGTTGACCAGTTTCAATATTTGAGCTAGCCAAAGAAGTAGAAAGGAGTCACAGAAGAGCAAATAAACCTAAAACATAGCATGAAAGAAGATGAGTTCTATCAAAATGAGAGGGAGGAGGGAAGAAAGGAAGGAAAAAAGGAAGGAAAAAAGATGTAATTAAGTAGTGTGGGGGGTGGTTGTGAAATGGTGGTCAAAGTGGGGTTCTCTGAGAAGGTGATGTGTAAAGTCAAGGCTTGCAGGAAATGAGAGGCATGCCTTGAGAATATGTGGTAAAAGGATAATCAAAGAGGAAACAGCAAGTGCAGAGCTTGTGATGTATTTGACTTGGGATATTCATGCAGGGAAAAATTAGAGAAACCAATTTTTCTGTTCCTGGTTTCTCTCTTGCCTGGGACCACAGGGATACAGAAAGCAAGGGAGCCCTCCCATGTGGTCAGTCTCCCTAAGGAGAGATCCAAATTCAGAAGAGTGAAGTGTAGATCTGGAGAAGCAAGCAGAAAATACCCAGTATAGATTGCTCCTTTTGCCCCTTGATTACATATCCTATATTGTATACCCGAAACTCATATAACATTGTATGTTAACTAACTAGAATTCAAATAAAAACTTAAAAAAATCTTGGCTGATACATCTAGCATCTTGGAGGCTTTGTTGTTTTACACCTCATCAGACTTTTCTTGACAATAAAACATACATGCACATACACATGTATATCCCACACCACATACACTAACCCTGGAGTCTTAGGAAGAATTAAGTTGACAGCAGCTAAAAATTTATATGTCAAAACTTATTTTGATATATAATTTATAGATCTTCAACTGTACTTTAAGGGTTCCAATTTTATAAAGCATGATGAGTGTTCTGACACCTAAAACAAATTACCCTTTTTAAAACCACTTTTTAAACTATCACTTATTACATGATTATTATGTGCCAAGAACTATGCTAACTGCTTTCTATTTTAACCCTCACAATAATCCTCTGAATAAATGATATACAATTGGCCATTGAAAGACCCAGGTTTGAATTGCATGGGCTTATTTATACATATTTTTTTTTTGGTGTAAGTACTGTATAGTACAATAAGTGTGTTTTCTCTTTTTTGTAATTTTCTTTTTCTAATACTTATGTTTTTATTTTTATTTGCTTATTTTGTATTATGTTATGTTAGTCACCATATAGTACATCATTAGTTTTTGATGTAGTGTTCCATGATTCATTGTTGTTGCATGATTTTCTTAATAACATTTTTCTTTTTTCTTTCTTTATTGTAAAAATTCATTACATAATACATATAACCTACAGAATATGTGTTACTTGTTTATGTTATCAGTAAAGCTTCTGGTCAACAGTAGACTGATAGTAATTAAATTTGGGGCACTCAAAGTTAGTTATGGATTTTTCCACTTTGTGCAATATCAGCATCCCTAACACTCATATTGTTCAAAGGTCATTGTATTTCCAAATTACAGAGAAGCAAGCTCAAACACAGAAATATCAGATAATTTGCTCAAGGCCAGCTAGCAAGTGGCATATAAGTATCAGCATAAGCTCCACAACATTAACAGAATGAAAACAAATGCAATTGCTCAGGAAAATTTATAGACTTGCTCATGTTAGGGGGGCCTGTAGTTCATAAATTAAGAATACACAGATTATGGCTTTCTGTATGAAGAAGCACAAACCACTCACACACTGTCAGCCAATAGCTCCCTCAGCATCCTAGCTGCCACTTTGGGGAAATAAAAACCCTCAGGTCATTTTTTAAATAATAATTTATTTTATCTTTCCAGTGTTCCAAGATTCATTGTTTATACCCCACGCCCAGTGCTCCAGGCAACACATGCCCTCCTTAATACCCACCACCAGGCTCACCCACCACTCCCTTCCTTCCAAAACCCTCAGTTTGCTTCTCAGAGTCCAAAGTTTCTCATGCTTGGTCTCCCTTTCTGATTTACCCCAGTTCACATTTCCTTTCCTTCTCCTAGTGTCCTCCATGCTACTCCTTATGCACCACAAGTTTGATTGACACTTTCAAGGCATTCACACAAAGGAAGTAAAGTCACAAGATTTATTATTTACCAATTCCAAAAACAAGGGGATGCAATTAGCTGAGAGAAGGACACAATCAACCCTCCATTCCAGGTCACAATCCAGCAGGAGATGGAGAGCAGGGTGGCAAGTACAGGTTACTTCTAATGTGGTTAGGGCAGAGGTCACTAATTTCTCATGAGCTCAGCTCTAAGTGGTTATTTTAAAAGGTGCCCAAAGAAAAGAAAAGCAAGAACTTAGGGGCAGAATCCTAAATTCCGGTCAGATTTTTATTTAAATCTCTAGACTTTGGATGGGACAATTATTGTCATAAAGTAAAACAACTCTGAATTTTCCTCATTAAAATTAACCCCACAGTACCTACTCATTAGTCTTTTGGGAAAATCATGGGTATGGTCTAGACTGGAAATATTAAAAAGTCACTGGCAGAGTTTTGGCTGCCTAGCACATGAACCATCTGAGAAAAACTAAATGCTAATCAACAATATAGACACATGATAGTTTGAAATTGTGTTCATAACCATTCCCCCTCCATTTTCTGGGATCCAGTCAAGAAAATAAGTCAGAGTCCTCAGATACAGTTAAGATAGGTTTTAGATTAAAATTTATGTGAGATTATGGAATACTTGCACCTGTTGGGCCATCCTTTGTAAATTTGTCTGAATTTGTCCAGAATTATTAATACATAGAGCAGGGGTTGCTCTTTATAGTGAGCACACATCCTTCCTTGGCCAGTAAGTAGCCTAAGCTAAACAGTTATTCAAAACCGTCAGTGCTAAAGAATCATGAAGCTGTTGTACTAAGGCTAGGTTTCAGTGTAACAGCCCAATGTGTTCAGCTAAGGCTGACAGGTTGGTGTTTACCTTAATACTTTTTTGTTACATGCCCATAAAAATTGCATCTAACTCAGTCCCTGTGAGGGACGGTAGCATCCCCAACATAATGGAGATGAGTAACTGTACATTTGTGACATGAGAAGGAAGAGAATTGAATGGCAGTTCCTGTTCAATGATTATTCAGAATAGTCCCAGGGAAGCTAAATTACATTGGTGTGACATACAGGACTCCCAGGTGCTGATGGGAATGCAAACTCATTGGAGGTTGAGGGAAGGAGAAGTGCAAAAATGGAGAACTAGGTTGTGTGATGACTGCAAGGGCATTGGACCTACAGTGGAAACCAAGCATTTGATGAGGACAATGAAGTAAGTTGTGATTCCCCCACATGGCTGGGCCATGAAGCTCAAGGCAGTGGGACTGTGCTCCTTGCAGTTAGATATAGTTTGTACTCATCCATGTAGTGTTGGCCTGAGAAGATACAGATGATTATGAAGAGCATATAAGGGCTTCTGCCAAGTTCCACATACTATTTTGCAATCCCCTGTATGGGAGCAGTAGAGTACCATAGAGAGCAGTGGCAAGCTGCAGAGGTGCTTTCTGTTAGGCAAAAGGAGGTCAGAGTCACTAAGTCAGCCAGTAGGCCACTAACTAGGGAAAAACCCTTTGTTGAGTCTATAGCATGTCCAATAATCACAGCAGCCCCCAAAATGAGCACTGGTTTTTGCCCATTGTATAACAATATTAAGACTATTGGAGAGGGACAGGGATATTATGGAGTCCTGGGTAGTGATTAGGGAAAGGTCCTCTTGAGGTCATGTAGGTCCTGAAAGACCCTACATCTGGGGTCCAGAACCCCAACTTCTGGTATTGTTTGGTAGTGGCAACATCTACAGCCAGGGAGGAGTCCTTCCACCAGAAATTAAATTCACTGATCCTATTGTGGGTTGAGCAAGAATATTAAAATGCCACTGTGGCATTCAATAATGCCAGAGG
The DNA here is from genome assembly GCA_004023965.1 of Spilogale gracilis. Lineage (NCBI taxonomy): Eukaryota > Metazoa > Chordata > Mammalia > Carnivora > Mephitidae > Spilogale > Spilogale gracilis. The sequence continues at coordinate 10,094 of PITA01021770.1, read as the reverse complement.
CCTGTGGCCAGGATGGAAGTTGAACATTGTATTGGATACCCTATAGGAGATCTCAGTGCTATATTATATGGATGTAAAATGAGATCCTTGACCAGATATAGTCAGAAAAGAAATAAATTGCCTGTTCCTCGAGGTGTTTCTGGTGGGTGTAGCAAGCACTAGGCCAGTAAAAGTATGCACATATGTAATAGTGGGGCAGGTAGTGCCCCAGAATGTAAGAAACATATCTATGAAATGAACCTGCCAGCAGCTAAAATGGCAGTCTCTTCTCTGAGGGAAGCATGAGAGGTCTCCAGCGTTTGGTTTGGGCAATCAATTGCAATTCAAAGCAATGTGTTTTTAAAGCACATCCATAACTAGAAAGCTCCTGTGGTAGGTTGAGGCCAGTGTCACACCAGTTCCACCATGATCCAAAGGGATATGGGACAGTTTGCTCAGGGAATCAGGAGCATATATGTGGTGACAAAGAAATGCCAGAATGATAGAATTGCTGATTGAGGGGAATTATGGGGAGATCATGATTTCATGGTAGCTGGGGGAGCCAACTGACTTGTTGGTCCGGGTGAGGATGATTAAGAGCCCAGAAAGAGTGGAGATGTGGATTCTATAAAGGGCATCTGCTTTGTGGTTAAAAATAGCCTCTGGGGTGCCTGGGTGTCTCAGTGGGTTAAAGCCTCTGCCTTTGGCTCAGGGCATGATCTCAGGGTCCTGGGATCAAGGCTTGTGTAGGGCTCTCTGCTTGGTGGGGAGCCTGCTTCCCCCTTTCCTCTCCCTGCCTCTCTGCCTACTTGTGATCTTTCTCTCTCTGTCAAATAAATAAATAAAATTTTAAAAAATAGCCTCTGGTGTGGTAGCATTGGCATGTGCTGAAACCTAAAAAATTTTAGCTGTGACTGGTGCCAGGAGAATGTTCCTCCAAATTGGGACACCTCAAATGGGATGGCCCTAAATGTGAAAATCATCCCACTGCCATTGGCCAGACCAAACTGCCAGCTTGTTAGCAACTGCCCATGAGTTAGTGAAAATATGTACAAAAGCTTGCTATGAACAATAGTGCTCTGCACATCATTTGTACTACCACAGACCCAGCAAGCTGAGTCCATCCAACCTACTTGTCTTTGGTAAGTGTGGAGTCACTGGCTAAGTGATACACTGCCACCCTCCAACAGGTTCTACAGAGTACCATGGTGGAAGTTCCACTGTGTGATACACAGACTCCCCTTTCTCACCTGGTCACTCTTCCTGGAGTTACCCCAGGTTACCAGAGGCTTAAGCAGTGGAGGTGATGTCACCAATTTCTCAAGGTTCATGGGCAGGTGGCTGAGCTGTGGAGAGGTCATATTCTCTTGTTATTTGGGAAGATCTGCCCTTTCAGGTTTATCCCATTCTTGAAGGTATCATTTCCAATTTAGCAAAGAGGCATTTGTGGTTGTAAAAATGGTAGTTAGGGGATGTCTCTTACCCATGACATAATAGTAATGTGAATACATAGGAGAACAGGCTTTGATTCTATGAGGACCTCTGTGACTAACAAAGCCAAAATAGCAGCCAGAATTTTATGTTTTAATGGAGTTTTTCCGGCAGCTGTGGAAGAAAAAAAATACAGAAAAGCTTTTGGGCAATCAGGAAAAATTCATTTAGTCCACTGGCTCCAGGATGCATAGTCCATGGTGGCCAGTGCCTACCCAGGAATAAGAGGCCAGTGGAAATCAGGAGAAAGCTTGGTGAATTCACTTTTGTGCCAGCTTATTGTTCAGAACTCCCCCAATAAAATGTGACTACATTAGTGTGTCTAAGAATGATGGGTAAGTGTGGTATGTGTTGCTTCCAAAATGTAAAGAGAAGAGACCTAAAATGTGTCGATCGTGCCCTCCCATGGTGGAAGGCTGGATAGTTAATAATTTATGTTTAACTGCAAGCAGAATTTTCCAGCCTTTGAAGGACCAGCTAATGCTCAGAAATTTAACAATTGTGGCTGGCCTTTGAATTTAATGTGAGCAACAGTGCAGTCTCTGTGTTGCAGATGGGTCACTAGCTACAGTCTCATGCACCATATCCTTCAAGAGATCCTGGATTAGAATGTCATTCATATGTGCTGGATGGTGCCAGAGTCATCCAGGTCTTGCCTGCCAAGAATATGGACAAGAGCAGGCTGCTAAGATAACCTATATGAGCCTGGGTAAAGGTATATAATGTGCCATCAAAAGTGGAAGTGAACTGCAGCTGGGAGTCCTCACGACCAATACTGAATAGAATGTATTAGTTAGATTGATCATGGCAAAGTAGTTCATTGTAGTCCTCTGGATGTTTTCAGTTAATAGGATAATATTGGGAAGAGCGTGTTAATATGGGGCATCTAAACATTTAAATTTTGGTAGTCAACTGTAAGGCAACATTCATTAGTAAAGAGTTTTAATACTGGCCAAAAGGTGAAATTGAAAGGAGAAATGGTATGTTTAATGACTTCTTACTTTGATAAATCTTGAATTACAGGTCATAATTCCCCATCTCCTGTCACAAATGATATCAGGGAATATTTACAAAATTAATTGAGAGTAGCAGGATTATGGCCTTCCAATATGCAGCTTCCAACAAAACTTTGGGTTTGTTTCAAATGGCGTGGTGGTGTGTCAAGTCACCCATACCTACAACAAGAAAGGACAGCAAGAGGGCCACAACCAGTAAAATATTTTTAATAGGCATGTTCCAGTGACAATATCCAATGAAGGTTGAGCACCTACCATCCTGCTTGTTACAACTTGTTACTTAAAGTGTGCCCTCTGCTTATGTCTGGAGGGGTTCCTATGAAGCAGTGTAATTCCCTCTTGTGTCAATGAGAGTAGTAAAAAGTAGTTTATGTGTGTTCCAATGGCTAATTAAAGAACTGCTTAGGTGGTTGCCACCTGGCAGAGGAACAAGCCACCCATACAAGGTTAGAAAATAGCCCCCTCAGCATCCAAGCTGCCACTTTGAGGAAGTGAAAACCCTGAAGTCATTTATATTAAAGACAGTTTCAATACTTTCATACCAAAGAAGTATAAATCAAAGATGTACTACTCCCACATCACACAAATGGGGGTCAGGGACACAAGGAGCTGTGGGAAAGGCAGCTGTCTATCCCAACTCACAAGCAAGTAGGAGAGATAAAGCAGGGTAGCAAGCACCTATGATGTATATGGTAGATGAGGTGGAGGTCACTAACTTTTTGTGGGACTCTAAGTAGTTTATTTTATTCATTTTACTATTTATTTTCTTATTTATTTATTTTAATCAATTAATTAATTAATTAATTAATTTATTTATTTATTTATTCTAAGTGATTATTTTAAAAGGTGTCCAGGGGTATTCAACAAGGGGAGTGTGAAAGTCACTTTGCAAGGAAGGTGAGTGGGAAAGAAGACAGTGTTGTGGCCATATTTGGAAAATTCAATCTGCCACATCACCTAAGATCTAGGTCTGTGACCTCTCACTCTTTTCTGGAGGTCAGCTGAAACATTGCATGTCTGTTACAGCTATCTTCATTTCATTACTTTTTAATTAAGTGCAAATAAATTCTGTTGAATAAATTTTTTAAAAAGTACCCAGGGAAAAGCAAAATGGGAACTTGTGGCAGGAAGGCTAAGCTCTGGTCCTTATCTAAATATGCCGAGTTTAGGTGTGAGCAGCTTGTCATGCTATGAAATGCACAGGCAGCAACTCAAAACAACTGATGTTTTCTCATAAGAACTTACTGATTGTTGAGAAGTTGATTTTGGTTTTTTCCAAGATACAAGAAATAAGTTAGCTTGTTCTGGTTTGTCTATATCATTATTTACATATACCAATTCATTTACATAAATATACATAGTTTGACTTTCTGATGGAAAGGGATTTTTTCTATTCTATTATATGCTATGCAATTCTATGCGAAGTGACAATATGTTATCATAATTCCAATGTATCCCAGAATTTAATTCCAGTAAGAGTGAAGCAGTTGACAAGATATATAGAATTCTGGAGGGATAAAATGGCCTGCCAAATCCCTTAAAAGGTAAAAGACATATTTATGTTTATCAATGAATTCCTGATGTGATTTCTAATCTCAAAGTGTTCAATGCTTTAGATAAGCTTTATTTATATTTTCTATTTCAAGAAAGGTCATGTTCTTACTTGATGTCACAGTCACTAATTTGGATATTTATCTTGCTTGTTACTCGTTCCAGATTGTCCTTAAAATCTCTGCAAAAATTTACATAATAATTGGCCATAGGACTGATATGACTTCATTTGGTTTCAGGAAAGACAGTTAATGTATTATCCCTCATGGTTATTCCACAGCTGACAGGGCCTTTCTCAAAGAATGACAGATATATCTCACAGGTCTTTATGATTCACATATGCAATAACTAGGATTCAAAATAGAAGATGTCAACACTTTACAAATTCAGTGTATGACAAAGGCCTTGCCCCTTAGAGGCTCCATTTCAGCACAGTCATATTCTTTTTAATAGCAATCGAAGCAGAGCCAAACTGGTACAACGTCCACTAAAAGGTAGTTCTGAATAAAACTCAGAATTTAATAGCACTTGGCTAGAAAATACCTAGCTAACATATCCCGGGTTGGGCACATGGGTATGAAAAGAAAAGGTTACAGAATTGTGAGAGATGGACATAGAGACAGAAAAGAATGGCATTTCAAAGTGACCAGTGCTTTCAGCAAGGCCATTACACGATGACATCAGCCTGCTTGTGACACCAGTTAGTGCAAAAAGATCAGCTGTGTGTGGGAAGTCTCAGACTTCGAAGCGAGCACAGTCAAACTGACCTTCAGGAAAACTCAACTAAGAGAAGTGGAAGCTGATCTCAATGATGTGGCCAAATCAGTCATGCAGTCAAATCCCAATAAAATCTCATGACACAGAAGGTGTCTGTGTGGCTCAGTTGAGACTGCCTTTGGCTCAGGTCCTGGGATCAAGTTGGCATCAGGTCCCCCATCCTCTGTGGGGAGCCTGCTTCTCCCTCCTCCTCTGCCTGTCACTCCCCTGCTTGTGCTCACTCTCTCTGTCAAATAAATAAAATCTTAAAACACACACACACACACACACACACACACACACACACACAACTCATAACAAGAAGCTCAGGCAAGCTTTCCTGGTTGGCAATACACATAGACATTCCAGGAATATTGTGTCCTGAGAAACTGGAAGTTTTTATTTTAAGCCTTCCCAGACCTCATCCTATGGAATTTTCCTCTTGAATGGTCCTGATTTATAGCCAGTATTACATATTTGTAATCATAAGTATAACACTTTCCTGAATATCTGTGAATCATTCTAGCAAATTATATAACATGAAAAGTAGGAACCCCTGATTTTATACCAGTTGATCAAAAGTATGTGATCTGGGAACCTTTAGCTTGTAGCTAGGTTTGAAGGGAGAATAATCTTACGGGGAATGGTGTCCTTCACCTGTGTGGTTTCACCTATCTCAGTGCAGTTAGTATCATAGCTGCATTGCACAGGGCAGATCACCACTCTTAAATCTGGAGAGACAAGTTTACCAGCCATAGCAACTGAGATACACTTCCTCTAGTACAGGTTTTTGGAGCTATGTACCAGTAGGAACACTGAAGTGGCAATTTCAACACATTGTTGGATGCTGAGTGTCTCAGTGGGGGAACCCCGCCAAGATACATGGTGATAATTACAGAATGATTCCTTCATGACTCTGACATGGAAAGAAGAGTGATCATTAGGAAACACAACCAGAGCCTCCCCCAAAATGCCCGCTCTCCACTGGAAGGACTTGACCAAAGCTCCATTCTAAAATCTTATCCAAGTCTGGGGAGAGGAATTCCTGTTAAACTCAGTCTCTCTGTAAGGCTTCCTGTTTCTCCTAAAAAGGAAAAAAAATAAAAATAAAAAAAACTCATAATCAACACTGGAGAGGCCTTCAATAAAATATATTGAGAATTCTGCAGCAAAGGAATACAGGATGAATCTAGGGGTAAAAGCAGACCACTGCAAGAGGGATGGAAACCCTTGAAACAGCCACAGCCATAAGATGCAGCCAACACTTTGTCAGATTATGGAATGTTCCTTTTCTCCTAAATCCTGTCATCAAATCAACAAGACTCAAGTTTAAAACTGGATATAGCAGGGGTGTGTGGGTGGCTCAGTCAGTTAAGTGTCTGCCTTCGGCTCAGGTCATGATCCTTGGGTGCTGAAATGGAGCCCTGCTCTCCCTCTCCCTCTGTCCCTCCTTTCCTGCCCGTATCCCTTGTCCATGCTCTCTCACTCATTTTCTCAAATAAATAAATAAAATATTAAAAATATTTAGAGCAAAAGGATGGAAAGACACAAAGTCTATGTGGAGCAATATCATTCAAAGCTCATGTAATGCTTAGATGATCTGTCCATTGTTGAAAGTGGACTGTTGAGGTTTCCTACTATTAATGTATTATTCTGAATATGATTATTTTTTTTAGTTAGCAATTGGCTTATGGGGGCACCTGGGTGGCTCAGTCATTAAGCATCTGCCTTTGGCTCAGGTCATGATCTTGGAGTCCCAGGATCGAGCCCCATACCAGGCTCCCTGCTTGGCAGAAGCCTGCTTCTCCCTCTTTCACTACCCCTGTTAGTGTTCCCTCTTAGTGTTATCTCTGTTAAATAAATAAATAAATAAAATATTTATTTAAAATAAATATTTAAAATAAATAAAATATTTAAAAAATATGGGGGGTAATGTACAAAGAAGGGAAACACCTTAGATCCATCTCTATAAAAATTGTTGAGGCTTCAAGAAATTACATGGCTATTGCACATGTTCCACATATGAATGAAACCATATGATAATTGTCTTTCTCTGCTTGGCTTACTTCGCTTAACATAATCTCCTCCAGTTCCATCCATGTTAGTGCAAATGGTGGGTATTCATCGTTTCTGATTTTCTGATGGTGGACCATAATATTCCATTACATATATATATATATATATATATATATATATATATATATATATTTAAATTCATTTGTTGAAGGACATTTTGGCTCCTTCTACAGTTTGGCTATTGTGCACATTATTTCTATGAACACTGGGGTGCATGTGCCCCTTCTTTTCATTTACTCTATATCTTTAGGGTAAATACCTAGTAATGCAATTGCTGGATCATGAGGTAACTCTATTTTTAACATCTTGAGGAAACTCCATACTGTTTTCCAAAATGTCTATAATGGCTTACATTCCCACCAACAGTGTAAGAAGGTTCCCCTTTCTTCACATCCTTACCAACATTTATTGTTTCCGGTTTTGTTAATTTGGGTCATTCTAACTGGCATAAGGTGGTATCTCATTGTGGTTTTGATTTGAATTTCCCTGATGGCTAGTGATGTTGAGCATGTTTTCATGTGTCTGTTAGTTATTTGTATGTCTTCTTTGGAGAAATGTCGGTTCATGACGTCTACTCATTTTTTGACTAGATTATTTGTTTTTTTGTGTGTTAAGTTTGAGAAGTTCTTTATAGATCTTGGATATAAGCCATTTATATGCAATGTCATTTGCAAATATCTTCTCTCATTCCATGGGCTAGCTTTAGTTTTGTTGACTGTTTCCTTTGCTGTACAGAAGCTTTTTATCTTTTTAAAAATATTATCTTTTTTTAAAGTTTATTTATTTATTTATTTGACACACAGAAAGAGATCACAAGTATGCAGAAAGGAAGGCAGAGAGAGAAGAGGAAACAGGCTCCCTGCTGAACAGAAAGCCTGATGCAGGCTCGATCCCAGGACCCTGAGACCACTATCTGAGCTGAAGGCAGAAGCTTTAACCCACTTAGCCACCCAGATGCCCAGAAGCTTTTTATCTTGATGAAGTCCCAATAGTTCATTTGCTTTTGTTTCACTTGCTTTTGGAGATGTGTCTTGAAAGAAGTTACTGTGGCTGATGTTGAAGAGGTTACTGCCTATGTTCTCCTCTAGTATTTTGATGGATTCCTGTCTCACATTGCGGTCTTTCATCCATTTTGAGTTTATCTTTGTGTATAGTGCAAGGGAATGGTCCAGTTTCATTCTTCTATATGTAGCTGTCCAATTTTCCCCCACACCACTTATTAAAGAGACTGTTTTTTTTCCATTGAATATATTTTTCCCTGATTTGTCAAACATCAGTTGACCATAGAGTAGAGGGTCTATTTCTGGAGTCTCTATTCTGTTCCATTGGTCTATGTGTCTGTTTTTGTGCCAATATCATTCTGTCTTAACGATCACAGCTTTGTAATATGCCCCCAGCTTTGTTTTTCTCTTTCATCTTACTCTTGGTGATTAGGAGTCTTTGTTGGTTCCATATAAATTTTAGGATGGTTTGTTCCAGCTCTTTGAAAAATGCCAATGATATTTTAATAGGAATGGCATTGGAAGTGTAAACTGGCTGACTGATTCTAAGAGAGGCAAGATGGAAGAGGGGTGGGGGACTCTGTTTCAATTGGTTCCCTTAATTTAGCTGGATATCTTCCAAGCCATTCTGAATAGCCACAAAATAAGCCTGAGATACAAGGTTATAAGTTGGAATTTCTACCAGGACAGAGGAGGGTCAGTCCTGAGGTACAAAGGATGTAGTTGTGATTCTGTGACAATTGTGTTTTTAAATACAACATTAAAGCATGACCCATGGCCAACAATAATTATTAATTAATTAATCAATTAATTTAACAAATCGGTGAATTATACTTTATTATAATAAAAATGCTCTGTGAAAGATACTGATATAAATGAAACAACAAATAATAGTCTAGGGGAAATAAACATTTGGGGGAAATATCTGATAAAATCATATCCAAAATATACTAATACGCTAAAACTTAACAATAAGAAATAAGATAACCCAATTTGAACATGGGTAGAAGATATAAAGACACAAATACGAAAAGAAAAGTTATATATATGGCAGATAAGCATATGAAAAGATTCTCAACCTAATTTGTTTTTAAGGAAATGCAAATTAAAACAACAAAAAGATACCAGTATATATATATTAGAATGGCTAAAAACCCCTCAAATAATATTAACTGTTAGTGAGGATGTGGACTAGCAGGGATTCTTGTATGGTGAAAATGTAAATTGGAACAGCTGCTTTGGAAGGCATTTTGAGTTTCCTACAAGGTGAAACATAGTTGTACATATCATACTTTTATGTTTTTACCCAATGTATTTTAAAAAGTAATGTTCACAGAAAAGTCTGTGTGAAAATATTTATCGAAGCTATAATCATAATTGTCCAAACTGGAATCAAACAAATGTTTGACTTGGCAAATAATCAACCTGATACATTCATGCCATAGAATACTACTCAATAATATAAAGTAATGAGCTATCAAGTCACAAGAAGACTTAGATTAATCTTAAATGCACATTGTGGAATGAAAGAACTCATTCTGAAAGACTTTATCCTATATGATTCTGACTATGTGACATTCTGAAAAGACAAAACTATGAAGACAGTAAAATGATCAATGGTTGACAAATTTCTGTGGTAGGGGCTGACAGTTAAGTTGGTGAGATACAAGGAATTTATAGGGCAGTAAACCTGCTCTGTGTGATATTGTAATGGTTGCTACATGATTCTATGCATTTGTCAAGCCACATTAAACTTTACAGCATAATTGTATGAATCTTTAATCATGTATGAAATTCATTATGTATGAATTTTTGTAATGTATGAATTTTTAAGTTAAAATGTGAGAATCAGAATGTTGGGGGACAATTGAACAACAGATTATGACAGAAGAATAAAACTGCATTATATATGTATGAAACGGGTTTCTTGAAATAAGTGGAGAATTAAGGTGCTTACCTAACTTTGGATATCACTGAAGTCTGTTACACTAATGACAAAAGTAAATGTACAGAAGCAGAGTATTCTAGTTGATGAAGTAGTTTTGTGCAGAGGTGTCAGCTGAAAATTCTGATATTCCTTTATATGTGTGCTTAAAGAATTAAGCCATGGGAGCCAGGTTTCACACTATAGGGTACAGATTATAAAGGGGAGGAGACTATAATATTCCATGTAGTAAATGATTACAGTTGCATCATCATTATAAACTCAATTTATGTTAATAAA
>PITA01021769.1:6353-32010 GCA_004023965.1 Spilogale gracilis | reverse complement strand
TTACAGGCTTGAGCCACCATCATCTATCACCTTGATCCACCTTCAGAACATTCCGTCGGCCCTGAAAGCAGCATGGTCCTCTGAGCAGACCCTGCCCCTCCCCTCCCGGCTGGGCAGACCCCGTGTTGCATCACCTTGTGGTTGTGATTTGCATTTCACTGATGACTGAGTGCACTGAGCCTCTTACCCTGCCCGGACTGAGCCTCTTACCCTGCCCGGACTCAGCATCACATCGTAATCAGGCTATTTGCCTTTTGCCTGTTATGCAGTGGTGAGAGTCCTTCATGTATCCTGGTTGTCGATGCCGATCAGATGTGAGGGTTTGCGAATGACGTGTCCCATTCTGTGCGGGTGTCTTTTCATTTTCTTGATTGTGTCTCCTGAAGCATGTTGAAGGCAAATTGATCTGCTTTTGCCGTCGTGGCTCATGCTCTTGGCATCATGTTGACACTTGCTTCTGTGTTTCCTTCTTAGAGTTTATGGCTTGGGCTCTTATGTTTAGGTCTTTGATTTTTTTTTTTTTAGGAGAGGGAGAGGGGGCGCGCATGCCGCTCACAAGCTGTGGGGCAAGGTCTGCTGGGGGAGAATCCCAGGCAGGTTCCACGCCCAGCACTGAGCCCGACATGGGGCTCGATTTCACGACCCTAAAATCAAGAGTTGCATCCCCAGTGGAGGCACCATCCAGACACCCCTTGGATACGTTTTGAGGCGATTGTGTGCATGAATTCAGCTTCACTTGCCCCAGCAGCACTCACCGAAGTCGGTTCTTTCCTCCCGGCACTCTCAGCGCTCTTGCTGGAAATCAGTTCAGCATAAACCTCGGGCTTTATTTCTGGACTCTCAGATCTGCTCCCGCCGTCCGGTCGGCATCGCTCCACCGGGGTCACACGGAGTTACTGTAGCTTTGTGTACATTTTGGAATCAGGCAGTGTGAGTTCCCTGACTTTTTCTTTTCAGAGATTGTATTGGTTATTTTGGTTTTTTTGCATTTCCATGAGAATTTCAGGATCCACTAAAGGGTTTCTCCACATCTTCACCAGTATTTGTGGTTTTCCATCTTTATTTATTTATTTATTTCAATTTATCTATCTATCTATCTATCTATTTATTTATTTATTTATTTAAAGATTTTATTTATTCAACAGAGAGAAACACAGCCAGAGAGGGAACACAAGCAGGGGGAGTGAGAGAGGGAGAAGCAGGCTTCCCGCCGAGCAGGGAGCCTGAGAGGGACTCGATCCCGGGTCTCCAGGATCATGATCTGAGCCACCCAGGCGACCTGTATCGTTGCTTTAATTTTATAACAAAATAATGAGAGAAATAAGTTTGCATTTATTTATATTTTAAGGTTGCATTTATTTTAGTAAGAAACATTAAGAAAGAAAACACGTCAAAATAGAGTATTTTCTTTTGTTTTCCTCCTTATAAACGTTGACCTGGAAGCAGAAGCCTTCATCGGAGCTGATTCTCCCGGCCTGTGGCTTCTGCGTGGGAATCTCACGCCCGGCCCGCGCAAGCACAATTCCAGAACAGTCTGAAAACTCCAGTAACCGCCAAGGAAAGCGGCAAGCACATGTACATCTTGTTCTGACACTCGGGAGGTGGTCCTTTTGGTTCTGCCTCTGCGCCTGGGAGGTTGCCCTCGTTATCTTTCCTTGGAAGAACTTGGATTTCTGCCTCCCTTGATGGGGGTCCCGTCGGAGGCCATAAAGCCTTGCTACATTTTGTTCAAATGCTTGCCTGGGAGGGAAGGGACAACCTGCGTGGCCGTTAAGTGTGTGGTATGCGACAAACACCGAAGGAAGGGCCCTGGGACCCGTGTGCAAACTGTAAAGCAGGATGTCTGGTCTGGGGCTAGAGCAGGCGGGGCCGGGGTCGGGGTGACACAGGGCTCCCGAGGGTGGAGGGCGCGGGGCGGCTCGCCTGAGGGTTCCACGTGACAGTACCTACAAATGCTGTTGTGACACATTTTTTTTTACTTTATTTTATTTTTTTTAAATGTTCTTTTTTTTTTTTTTTTAAATGATTTTATTTATTTGACAGAGTGAAACACAGCCAGAGAGGGAACACAAGCAGGGGGAGTGAGAGAGGGAGAAGCAGGCCTCCCGCCGAGCAGGGAGCCCGATGTGGGACTCGATCCCGGGTCTCCAGGATCATGACCTGAGCCGAAGGCAGTCGCTTAACCAACTGAGCCACCCAGGCGCCCCTGTTGTGACACATTTTAAAAATATGTTGGCTTTCCTTAAAATTTTACAACTACAAAGAGCCCATGTGCATGAGTCAAAATACAGCAAAGAAACAAATGTAGTGTTAGAATAAATATAAATAGATAAAATGTATAAAAATAAAATATAAATCAGGGCTATGACACAAAACATTCTGTTATGGGACTGAAAATAAAAAGGCATTTTGCTTAATAAAATGTGACATCTCAGCATCTTCAGGAGTCTTTGGTTAGAGCTCCAGCAGAGGACGCGTCGGCCCTGCCCAGTAAAAGACCCGCTCTGGCGCCCCTGCCTGTCGAGGGTCTGCGGGATGGAGGGCTGAGGCCGCGGGCTGGCTGCGGAAAGGGAACACAAGCAGCCCTTGCTCTGAGGGCCACCCTGACAGAGGATCCCCCCGGGGGCGGGAGACAGTCACCTGCCAGGGGCCCTGCAGGGCTGTGGGCAAGCGTGGGGTGTGAGGGGCTCTGTGTCCCTGCCTAAGGGTGCGAGACGACGGCAGGGCTTCCTGACTGGACGTTCTCCTAGCTCCCCCCTGTCCTGCTCTGTCCCAGAGCCGGGGAGCAGTGGGCCAGGGATGCTGTCTTCCCTACTGGGGACGGGAGGAGTGCGGGCAGACACTGTGCCTGCCAGTGAGGAGGGAGGCTCAGCGACCGCCTGCAGGGACACAGCCTCCCAACCACTCCCAGCCCACCCGCCCCCCTCAGCTGTGGTGGTCTTGGGGCTCCAGCCCCTTCTGCTCCCCAGGCAGCCAGAGGACAGATGGTCCCCTCCCACTGCTGAGCGGTGCTCGCTTGGGCTGCCGGGTCTCAGCTGGGCGAATAATTAAACGTGGACTCAATGGAGCTCCGGCTTTACGGGCTCCTCTGCGGATAATTACCTTCAGCCATGAGGCTGAGGCCAAAGGACTGGGTGTCCCGGAGGCCAGAGAGCCTGGGAGAGTGGGGGGGGGGGGCGAGGTGATGATGGGGAAGGCTCTGCCTGGGGCCCCTCTCTGGTCCCCCAGCTGTTCAGGAAGCAGACCAGCCCACAGCGGGCTCCCTAGCTGGAAGCCAGACAAGCAAGGGTCCTGCCCTCTCCGCCAGACAGCCCCCCCTCCCAGATGTGGGCAGCCACACAGCCCATGCGAACAAGGAGGTGTTTCCTGGCCTCACCTCTAGGGAGGCCCGAAGCTGGCTGCAGCTGACCTTTGGCTTCTGGTCACCGACAGGGGAGTGCCGGGAAGGGAAGAACGTGCACGGTCCCTCTGCCAAGCGTGTGTGTCCAGCACCCCCATGCCCTGACTTAGGTGCCCCAGTGAGGGCCCCTTCAGCAAGCAGCACGGTGCTGGTGCTCAGGCTGGACACTTCCCGTGTCCTGATGCTAGCAGCTAGACGCCGAACTTCAAAGGCAAGGGGACAGTTGCAGGATCCCGGGACCCCACAACCCCCTCGGAAGACAAGGTGGCTAGAGCGCCAGAGGCTCAGCTCCTGGGGCTCGAACAGAGACTCCTGGCCCAAATCTTTGAGGGTGGCCTAGGAGGCCGAGGAGGCCGGGGAGGCCGGGGAGGCCGGGGAGGCCGAGGAGGCAGTGGAAGGCCGGGGAGGCCAGGCCACTCCCAGCCCGACCTCATCTGGAGGCTGCGGAGCCTAATGGCTTCAAAAGGCCCCTGGGCCTGGGGCTGGGGCCAGGCAATCCCAGTTTCATCTCTTTGCCTCCCCCCCACCCCCCCCCCACCCCGGCTCTGCTCCCAGCTCTGGAGGAGGGGGTCTGCACACGGCCCCTGCCTGACCTTGCAGCCCGGAGCCCAGCGGAGCTGCGGGGACCTCCCTGACTCTGACATGTTCTGCAGGGCACTCTCGCCCCTCTCCTGACTCTCTCTTCACTAAGGAATACAGCACATTTTGTCCTCTATAATACAGCTTCCTGGTTTAAGAAAACTTCAAGCAGAGCCGCACAGCAGAGAGGGACTAGAGGGGCTGTGGGTTCACCTCAACTATCAGAGACAGCTCTAGGCTCTCCCAGGACGCTGCCACTTCACGCCCAAGGCTGCAGAGGGTCCGACCCACGCAGGGGTGCCCTCGCATGGACACACGCTCAGGCTGTCTCTAGCCTCGCGGTGAGGAGCCGGGCAGTGATGGGGTCACAGCTGCACCTGGTGGCTGCTCCCACGGGTGGATCCCAGCAGGGACACAGGGCTGGCCGGACACCGGTCTTCGTGAGGCTGCGGGGCAGCGGCCCGCCCAGACTGCTCGCTCCCACTCAGAGATGTAACCGGGAGTGCCTGTCTCTCCACCTGTCCCTCCTGACCCTTACTGAGACTTCCTAGTCTCCCTGTATGGGAAGATCGCTACCTCCAGGAACCATACACTTGGGTTTCTCTGATCATGGGTAAAGCTCAGCATCTTTCAACAAACAGCTATTCCGGTCTCCTTTCGCAGGTGTCCAGGCTGCCTGATGGCCTCTCCATGGGATAGGCAGCCTTCACCTCCCTGAGTTAGGAGAGCGCTTTGTTAGGGGAGTTGGCTCATTGTTGAGCATATGCGTTACAAAGTTTCCCCAGTTTTCACACGTCCTTGGGCTTAAAAAGTTGTATCTAGGCAAAATGTTACAATTTGCAATTTAATTAGATTTATAAGCTTTATTTTTAATGGCTTCTGCATTTGCATCATGCTGAGAAAAGCCTTCCTTATCCTGAGACTTAAAGTCTCCTGTGTTTTCTTGGACTGCTCTTGTCATGGTGGCCTTTTCTGCAGTCATGTCTCCAGACCATAAGGGTTTTGGAGTCTGATGGCTGCCAGTCATCCCAACACGCCTAGCTAACGCCCTTTTCCTCGTGGACGTTAGATGGCGAATAATCATATGCCAATACGAAGACAGAAGCCTCTGCTCTGTGTGTCCGGTGAACTGCCCGTAACAAAGTGTTCCGGTCGATTCTATGACCGATTCTGCCCTCCGGCAGAACGAGAGCCTCTGCTTCAGAATTTTGCAGGACCTTCAGCGTCTCCTTTTTTCCTTTTTTTACTGTGGCAAATACGCATAACCTGAATGACCATCTTCATCATTTTTAAGGGTACAGTTCAGGGCATTAAATACCTTCATGTCATTGTGCATCACCACCTCCCGTTTCCTGAACTCTTTTCATCTTCCCCAACTGGAACTCTGTTCCTGCGAACACTCAGCACCCCGTGCCCCAGCCCCAGCCCCCCACAATCTGACTTTCCATCTCTGAGTCTGGCTCCTCTAGGGACCTCATGTTAGTGCAGTCACGCAGCATTTGTTCTTTTGTGACTGGCTAACGTCCTCACGGTTCGTGCATGTGTAGCAGGAGCCGGGATTTCCTTCCTTTTTAAGGGTGACTAATATTTCAGGGCAGGGATGGATCGCCTTTGACCCCTCCACTCACCATCAGTGGACGTTGGGAGCTGCCACCTTCCGGCTACTGTGGGTAATGCTGTTGTGAGCCTAGAGCGCGGACGTCTGTTTGTGTCCCTGCCTTCAGTTCTTTGGGTGAAATCTCAGACGTGGAATGACTGGATCATATAATAATTCTATTTTTAAGTTTTTGAAGAACTGCTGTACTGTTTCTCAGAGCAGCTGCACCATTTTACATTCCCACCACCAGCGGCGTGGTTCCAATTTCTCTGCGTCCTTGCCAGTACTTATTTTGTCTATGTATCTGCATTTCTGGAGAGGAGCTATCCGACTGGGGCTGAGCTGGAGCCGGCGAGGGGCTGCTCTGCGCTGCCCGGGACCAGCGACACTGACCACGTTCCTTGTGCCTGTGGCTGTCCCTGCACCGCCTCTGGGGACACGGCTGTTCTGGCACTTTCAGCCTATTTCTTCTCCTTCTTCTCTCTCTCTTTTTTAAGATTTACTTATTCATTTGAGAGAGAGACAGAAAGCGAGACCGCAGGGGGAGGGGCAGAGGGTGAGGGAGAGAGACTCCCCGGCCGGCCGACTCCCCGCGGAGTGCAGAGTGCCAACCAGGGCTCAATCCCACCACGCCAGGATCAGGACTTGAGCCAAAACCAAGAGTCAGCGGCTCAGCTGACTGTGCCTCTCGGCTTGTTTATTCTTGTGCCTTTATTCTCTACTTGGACTTTAGAACTGGTTTGTGTAGTTGTAGTCACTTTTACTGGCTTGTATTCAATGTTTAGATCAGTCTGGGGGGACCGTGGTCCCACATGTCCTGCTTCCTTCCCCTCGCCCCTCTGCGGGCTGCCTGGCTTGGTGTAGGTACCCCTCGTTCTTTGCAGCCCCTCCCTGTGGCTCCAGGTACTCCTTCCTGTCTGCCGGGGCTTAAAGCTGCTCCCCTACCTCTGTTCTGAACCCCCAAATATTACTGGGCAGCTCAGCTGCTTGTCCTCCGGGCTCTGCACCTGTGTCAAACTCTCAACAGCTGATCCCTGCCCATCTGGCCACCTGTTTCCCAGGGACAGCCGGCTGTCCAGGTGACCGCTGGGAACCGTACTAGCCTTCCCTCTCCCTCGCCTTGGAGGAAGTCAGGATCCTGGCGGGAGGCAGAAACAGAAAAGGACTTTTTAAAATATATTCATTTATTTATTTATCAGAGAGAGAGAAAGCATGCACAAGCAGGGGGAGTGGGAGAGGGAGAAGCATGCTTCCCGCTGAGCCCTGTGTGGGGCTCAGTCCCCGGACCCTGGGATCATGACCCAAGCCAAAGGCAGACTCTTAATGACTGAGCCACCTGGGAGCCCCAAGAAAAGGACTTTCGTGAAGGGCCATTTATCAAGCTGTGTACAGCGGGTAGGCGAACCTCTGGGTGGGGGCTGGGGCCAGCCCTTAGAGAGGAGGAAAGGGCCCCTGGGAAGGGGCTGGGGCTTCAGGAGAGGGTAGGTCTGGTCCAGTAGGGAGTTGGGGAAATTCCCCAACCTCTGGGCCCCAGGCCAAACTCACCCGGAAGCCGGCCAGTGTGGGGGACAGGGCCGCAGATGTAGTGCAGAGCTCAGCAGGTGGTGTAGAGGGAGGAGGGCCGGTCTGGGGGGCTGCGGGGAATACCCAGTCCGAACTAGTCCCTCTCCTCAACCAGGGCCTGGCAGGGCCTCTGGCTGCATGCCTGACCATTCCCACCCCCCCATCCACTCTCCTGGGCACCCAGATCTAACACCCTCATCAGGGCACGCCTCGGCGGGCATCAAACCTTCCAGCGGCGCCACGTTGTCCTTGGGACGAAGTCCAAACTTCTAGATTGCCCAGCGGCAGGTCCCTCCCCTGGCCTGCTCCTCCCACCACCACCTCAAGCCCGGGTTACCTGCGCGCTCTGTCTTCCCACCAGGAGTCCTGTCTGTGAGCCAGCCCAGGTGGGCTGCCCGCTGCCTGGCACACCCCAGGCACTGTCTTAGCCCGCCCCCCTCCTGTCCCCCCAGGTGGGTTTCCACCTGCATGGTAGGTGTTTGAGGCTCCCTTCCATACTCCAGGGGTGTGCCCCCCTTCCTGCTCCCACCCCCAGTCAGGGCCTGGCACGTGGGTTTCGCGGGGACCGAGGACTATGAAGGCCGACTGTCCGGTGCCCTGGGCGGGGCGGCAGCGTGCGCAGCGGTTGAACAGCGTCGTAGCTCCAGCGCTTCCGGCCCTAGAACCCAGACTCCCCAGCTCAGCCCCCTCGCAACCCCTGCTCCCAGGACTTTCCTCCGCTGTCGCTTCTCCCCCTGAGCCTCTGCTCAAGACCTTCCCCACACCTGGAAGGGAGGATGCCGGCAGGGCAATGCCTTCGCGAGGCCTCTCCCACGCTGCCTCCGACCCAGCGGTAATTCCTTTCCCTCTCCCTGCTCCCGGGTCACCCAACACCAGCGAGCAGCCTGGGAGACCTTACTCCAGGAACGGTGAGCACCTCCAGGGCCCCCAGACCCACCCCGCCCTCGGCCCACGCCACCGTCGACGCCCACGACCCTCACCCTCGCCCAGCCTAGAACGCCAGGTGTCTGGGAGCTGGAGGCGCGGGAGGGAGGGTGGGGGGTCAAGGTGGGCCTCGGGGACTACCTTCCCCTCCCCCAAGCTCCACCCTGATTTGGGCGGTCGGGGCTAAAGGTTCGGGCCTCGGTAACGCTCCCCGAGCTGGGTTAAGCGTTAACCGGCGGGCCCCAGGTTCCTCCCGGCAAGTGGCTGCGGGTCCCCCCAGCCGAGGGCGGGGCAGAGACTGGGAGGGGAGGGGTCTGCCGGCCAGGTGGGAACTAGAGCCGAGCGGGCGGGAGTGGGCGACCTAGTGGTGGGCGCTGGGGACCCGACTGCGAGAGAGGGAGTCTGGGGGCGGGGCCGCGGAAGAGGGGACCGAGGCAGAGGGGGGAGCGGCCGGCGGGGGGCGCGGGGGAGGGGCGGGGAAGGCGCGGGGGCGAGGGCCGCGTGCACCTGGCGCCGGGGCCCGCCCTAACCTGGATTTCCGGGGGCGGGGCGAGGCGCGGGGGCGGGGCGCGGGGCGGGGCGCGGGGGCGGGGCGGGCGCCCGCAGACGTCAGGGACCCGCGCGCCAGGCCGCGGGCCGCCGCTCTGCCCGTGGGCTCCGCCGGGGCTGCGGCGAGCTGCGGGCCGCGCCGGGCATGTCCTAGGCGGCGGCCCCGCCCAGCGCTCGGCCGGCGGGCGGGAGGGCTGGGGCCGAGCCGCAGGTAAGACGCGCGCCCCGTGCCCGCGGCGGCCGGGGCCTCCCTGCGCCCGCACCTGCGCCCGCCGGGCCGCGCGGGGATGGGGATGCGGATGCGCGGGGGGGGGGGCAGGGGTCGGGGGAGCGGGTCCCTTCCGGGCCGGACAAAGGCGGGGGGACGGCGGCCGCGGGCGCACCTGGCCGGGCTGGTCCCCGCCGCGGCGGAGGCGGCCCAGGTCTGCGCCAGGCCGGGAGGGGCGCCCCGCGCGCGTCTACGCGGCCTGGACGGAGGGGCGCAGGCCTGGGCGCCGGGGTCCCCGCCCAGGCACCGGCTCGGCCATGGCTGCTCCGGCGAGCGCTGATTCAGAAGGCGCCGCTCCCTCCCCCTCCGGGCTCGGCCGCCGCCCGGCCTGGTCTCTCCTCCCGCGGTCCCTCCCTCCGTCCTCCTCCTCATTTCCCTTGTCACCGCCGTCTCTCCGCTGTCCCTGCCTCCTCTCTCGGCCTGTTCCCGGCCTCCGTTCCGTCTGCGCCTTCCAGCCGCCCGCCCCAGCTCCTGCCGCTCCCAGCCCCAGCCCCCATCCGTTCCCTTTCCCAGTCCCCGCCCGCTCCCAGCCCCTGCCCCCCGGCGGCTCCACCTTTCCTCCTCACCTCCTGGCGGGCGGCTTTTCTGGCTGGAGCGGTGTGGGGACAAGTTTGGGGTGTTTGTTATTCTCCCTCCTAGCAAGGTGGCCAGTGCAGCCCCCATGCGGCTGGGCTGTTTGGGACCGTCCCTGGCTCCCCGGCCTAAGCCTTTTCAGAGTGGGCTGGTAAGGGCAGGGTGGCCTGGCTGTGGCAGAGCCACAGAAGCAGGCTCTCTGGGCCCGGCCGCCCTTTGCGGTAAACTCCTATGGGTGGGGTTGCTGCCTATTGGAGCAGGTGATGGAAGAGTGTGGGATGTGGGGCTGGGAAGGGGGATGATGGGGCAGGGCCTCTTGCCCTAAGGAGGGGTTTTAGAGGAGGTTGGGGTTGCGGAGGCCTCCGGAGCCCTGCAGGGGGGCTGGAGTGGAGGTCCCCACTGCCCTGGCCTCTAGTGCCTGCCCCTGTGACTGGACCCAGAGCAAGTGCCTAGGCCTCTGGGCAGGGGGTTCTGGCAGACTCCTCCGGGGGTGCTTTTTCCACGTCTGCCCACACACTTGCCCCAGGTGACATGAAAGTATGCCGTGGGATACGTGGTCACTTGGGCCTCCGTGGCCTGGTGTGGGCCTTGCTCACTGCCTACCGTGAAGGGAGCTGAGAGCTGGGGCCTCTGGGTGTGGGTACGGCAGGGGGCGTGGGTAGCGCAGGGGATGTGGGTACCATAGGGGGTGTGGGTACCACAGGGATGCACCCACCATCGATTCCCTCCTTTCTGTTTCACCTCCCGTCGGTGCTGGGTCCTCAGAGCCGCGTGCTGGCCTCAGGACTCCCAGAGCTGGCCTGTGCCCTGCCCCTCACCGGGCCCCACACTCTGCTGGGTGCTGTGCTAGAGGTGATTTTGAAATTCTTCATGACTTCCAGACAAGGGTCCCCCCCATTTTCACTTTGCACTGAGCGTCCCAGAGGGGAAGTGGGTCCTGTCCCTTCCATAGGACTCCCCACACCTTGTGACCCGTGTCTCTGCACTAGTTTCTTCCCTCCGCCTGGACCCCAGTTCCCAGATGTTCACATGTCTGCTTCTGCGCGTCTGCTTGCACCCCTGCGCCTGGCCTTGCTCAGGTGTTGCCCTCCCTGGGAACCTTCCCAGACCCTCCAGCTCTCCCTGACTGTGTGGTTTTTCCTCTGGGACACGTACATCTTCTCAGAGGCTCTCACCTCTGCTGCCTGCCTCCCTGGCGGGCGGGAAGGCCGGTGGCGCGGGTCCCAGCTGTCTGAGCCCGGGACACCCGTTGGCACCCGGGGTGGTTGGGATGTGATTTATCTGTGTGTGTGTGTGTGTGTGTGTGAGTGTCAGCAGTGTGCGTATCGGTGGAGCGGCCAGGACATTTGCGGGTGGTGCTCTGGGTGCGCAGGAGGCCGTGCGCACACGTGTGCCCCGTGTGGTGTGTATGCACGGCTGCCACAGCAGCGACGCGGGCCTGCTCCGGGACGCCGGGTGAGCGAGGCACCTGTGTGAGGGTGTGTGGGGACCTCGGGCCGCCCCAGGACCTGGTCTTGGGTGACATTGGCCCTTGTCACTCAGATTGCCCCCACTGTGCCCCGCAAGGTACCGTGGTACTTCCCTGCCCATCTCGACCGTACAGGCCTCTCCCGATGTCCCCGGGACCTTGGGCACCGGGCATCACCTCCATCACCTGGTGCTTTGGTCACCTGGTACTGCCCTGGCTTGGGGACCTCAGCAGGATGGCCGCAGTGGCCACCAAGGCTTATCTGGTCTCCTCTAAGTGATCGGTGTATGATGGCTCAGGGCTCCTGTCCTCAGGTGTCTTCCCCTGGCCCTCCTGCCAGGCACACCCCAGAGTGTCTGGCCAGGGGAAACAGACCCCCTGGTACAGAGTCTGTGTCCTGGGGTGGGGCCGGGCCCCGTGCAGCTGGTGCTGTGGGGACCCGATGGGCCCTGCCAAGTCCCGCTGGAGAGCTGGTCCTGGTCGGGTCATAAGGACACCTGTGGGCCCACATGTGGGCAGTGTAGCCTGTGCCTCCTTCTAGACTCAACGCCCGGCCCCTGGGAGGGAGAGGAGAAGGGACCTAGAGCACAGGAGGGCCGGAGAATTTAGCTGGGGCAGGTGTCTGCAGGAGTGGGCAGGTGGCCTCGTATGTGTGGGTCCAGCATTTCCAGGAGTGGCCGCTGAGTGGCCATGGGGGTGCTTGAGCCTTGGGGGCAGGATCTGGGCTGGGCCCTTCATGTCCTGGGGCTGGGGCCCAGGGCGGGAGGCCTGCTCTCATGCCCCCTTCCCCTCAGGGCCAGACGGGCCTGGCCAGCGCCAAGATGAGCGTCACGTCCTGGTTCCTGGTGAGCAGCAGCGGCACGCGCCACCGGCTCCCGCGAGAGCTCATCTTCGTGGGGCGTGATGAGTGTGAGCTCGTGCTGCAGGTGAGTGTGAGCGCTCGGGGCTGCGCAGGCGGAGGCAGGGCCCAGGCCCGGGGCGCCCACCGACTCGCTGTAGGGCATCTGGGGCCAGCCCTCAGGTGGCCGCGGACCCTCCGGTGGGCATGTGTCGGCCTGAGTGCATGCTCAAGGGGTGGGCCCCTGCCTCTGCCTGGGGGAGCTTTCCTGACAGGAGGGTGTTGAGGCTCCTCTCAGGTTCTCAAGGCACCGGGGACCCACCTTCGGAAGGTGCTAGAAAGTGGACCTATCCATATCCTTGTCGTCCGGGGCCCAGCTGGGACCATCAGAGCTGTCCAGGGGAAGGCCGGTGCCCCTCCAAGGCACCCTGGGGCAGGGCAGGGGCCTTTCTCAGGCAGGAAAGGCTGGTGGGGCCAGGGCACTATGCTCTCGGCCGGTTCAGGCCCTGGGTTTCAGAGTGTGGGTGTGGCTCCCGTGGGGCTGGGTGCTCGGGAACGAGGAGGGTTTCCAGCTCAGGTGTCTATTTCCTCGTGCCTCATGCTTGTGATTGAGTTGGGTTTGCGGCAGCCCTGCGTCCGGCGCCCCTGCCATGACCACGTGGCGCACGGGCCCTTGTCTCCCAAGCCCCCCAGCTCCATGCCCCCACCGTGGGACCCTCAGACCGCTCAGGCCGTGGCTCCCTGTGCAGGCGGGCTGCTGCCGCCCACTCCCCGGGCCGCTGGGGCTTGGGCTGCAGACGGGGCTCTGCCGTGCGCACGCACGCTTGGGCAGCAGGTGCCTGTCTTCCTCTCCCGAGGGCAAAACCCATCCTTGCCTGGACACCCTGGCTTGTCTCTGAAGGTCCTCGGACTTGCCTGACTAGACCGCCCGAGCATCTTTAATCTAGAACATCGTATTTCTCTCCGTGCCTTCGGAAGCTGGGGAGACCGAGTCGGTGACTGTACGGGGTGGGTGGATGTCTTCCGTAGAGACGGGGGCACATCTTGGAGGCCTCTCGGGCCACATACCACCTTGGCGACTCCACTCTTCTGGCGTCGAGAAGCAGAGGCCCGAGGACTGCCGTGCTAGCTCCAGGGAACCTTTTTCGTGGGCATGAAAACGTCAGTCTCCTGTTGTTTCCATGTGTCATGAAACAGTCTCAACTTACTGAAAACCATTTACACGTAGAGCGCTGGGAGCAGGCTGGAGGCGGCAGCCCAGGTTCTGGGGGCCACTGGGGGCCACTGTGCAAGGTCCAAGGAGCCAGAAGATGGGGGGCAGGGGAGCAGGGACGGCGGTGGCCCTTGGCAGAGGAGCCAGGTCCATGAGTGGGCGTGGCAGCTGCAGAACCAGAGTGGTCAGCCTGAGCGCTGGCCAGCCCCAGGCAGGAGGAAGCTCTGGAGAGGCCTCTGTGGCCTGAGGCTCGTGGGATGAGGCCAGCCTCTGTTCTCAGGCAGGCCAGGAGCCTCAGGCCACAAGAATGATGCATAGGACTGACGGGAGCTGGGAGGGTAGGAGAACGATGGCTGCAGGAAACAGGTTGACGGGGAAGGCCAGCTGTGGGAGCAGTTGGGTCCCCTCACTGCTGGCCTTCCTGGGGCCAGGTGGGCAGGGAGGGAGGAACCCAGTTTGGCCCAGCTGGGTTGTGTTGGGGAGTTGGGGGTCTGAGGCTTGTGGAGGGGAAGGGAGGTCTTAGGCTGGGAGGGTAGCCCAGAAGCCCCTCTAGGGGTTTACTCCTTGGCAGAGGTGGCGTCCATGCCTGAGGGGCAGCATGCCCTTGCTCCTGTCCCCCCCGCCTCCCGCCTCAGGCCAGCCTGAGTTGTGCTGTGGGCGGTATGGGGCTGGCCAGAGCCCCGTGGCACCGCCCTGCCCAGGGCACCCCCTGGGCTGGCAGATCCCTGTGGTCTGATACTTGGCCGCATGGTGGCCACAGCCCACCGAGGCTCACTTTCTGGAGGCAGGGGCCCCTTGGCACTGGGGCGTCCACGGGCAGTTGGCCATTCTCAAGGCCTGGGAGTGCTTGGGGAAGGGCGCAGGAGGAGGCGAGCCGCTGGACTCCTCAGCAAGTACTGTTCTCTCTGCTGCCGGGCTGGCCTCCAGGCATCGCGGTAGCTGCCTCACCACACTGTCCAGAGCAGACGGTTCCGGCGCCTGGGGTGAGGCGAGGCTCGCCCAGAGAGCTGCTGGTTCTCATCAGCCCCAGTGCAGCCAGGAGACTGAGGCCCAAGTAAGGTCGTGCCAGGGTCCCCTGCCTGTGCAGGCTGGGGGAGGCCCAGGCCAGGGTCGGTGGGAGGCTGCCGTGCAGGGCTGGCTCTGAGGGTAGGTGAGCACTGGGCCAGCCTGTATCCGGGACGGGGGACGGGGGGGGGGGGGGGGGGGGGGGGGGGGGGGGGGGGGGGGGGGGGGGCTGATGGAGCAGGGAAGCCTGGCACTGGGGGAGAGCTGTGTGGCCATGGGTGCTCACTCTGGGTGAGCACTTGAGAATGGGGGCACAGGTGAGGCCTGGGGGGAGAGGCCGACCCCCCCAGTCGGAGAGCTGTTGCCTTGGGAGGCAGGGGCGCTGGCCCCGGGAGCCCCGCCAGCCTGTCCTGGGGGCCCCTCGGGCAGATGCTGGCGGCAGGCCATGGGGCAGGTAGCCCTGGGGTGGCCGCGGTGTCATGGGGGCTCCGGCTGGCGCCGCTGAGTGCCCTGTGTTCGCTCCTGCACCCCAGCTTCCTTCCAGAGGACTGCGGGTCGGGGGCAGGGGGGGCTATGGGTCCCACCTCCTGTTCCCTCCTCATGCCACTCCCCCTGGTCCCCCCTGCTACCCCCTGCCTGCTGCGGCAAGGGTCCAGCGCCAGCCTGCGGCCTCTGAGTGCAGGCGGGGCTGGGGCAGGAGGCTTCCGCTGCGGCTGGGGGCCACGGCCCCCACGAGTCCTGCCTATGATGTCTGCCCTCCAGGGCTCTTGGCACATCTGCCAAGCTGAGGGACCTGGGCAGGGCTGGGCCAGAGCCCACCCCCACCCCACCTTGCTGTGTCCTTGGGGCTCCGGGTGAGGCCGGGGGTCCTCCCTAGGGGCTTCTAGTCCTTCGGAGAGTGCTGGGGCCACTCCCAGAAGCCAGGGAGGAGGTGGGTCCTGCGGGGGCCGACCGCCTCTAGGAGGGAGGGTCTGGACACTCACTTGTGGGAACGGAGAAGCCTGGTGGCATGGGGACACAGGGACGGAGGTCCTGGGCCACCACCTCATGGGCTAGGGGCCCTCTGGTGCCAGGCTGTGGAGAGCAGGCATGCAGCCCTGTCCTTCCCACGCAGGTGCTCTGGAGGGAGGTCTGGGGGTCTTGTGGAGGCACTCCAGGGGCTGGTCCCCAGGCCCGTGTCTGCTTAGGGGTGACCCCAAGGCTCTCTGGCAGTGTGTGTGGGGGCTGGGCCAGGACCCCTGGCCTCATGGCTGGGTGGCCCGGACTGGCAGTGTCTCGGCCGAGAGAACGTGACCCCGTGACCCCACCCCTGCGCTGTGAGCCCAAGCAGCAGAGAGGTGTGCTGGGGCCTGGTCTATGTTCTTGCAGCCGACTGTGTGAGGGGGCTGGGGGCCAGCGACAGCTTGACAGTGCTCAGCGGGCACGTGTGTGTGCTGGGGGCGTGCTTAGGATGCGTGGGAGCCCAGTGCACACGGGCACATAGCTAGAGGGTCTGAGATTCATCCCACACGTGCCTGACCAGTACGGGGAGGGGCCGTGTCCTGTGTGGCTGGCCGGGAGTGGGGGGAAGGCCGGGCTGTGAACCCCCCACCCCGGTGCTGCTGTCCTCCCCCTTGGCATTGAGGAGCATGTCCTAGATGAGCGGAGGTCCCCAGCCCTTCCCACGGCTGACCAGGGATGGGAGGGGAGCCCTGGCGAGTCGGTGCTGCAGATGACTGGACAGAAAGGGAGGGCCCAGCTGGCAGCAGTGGGGCGGGAGCACCCGGCCAGGGCGTCTTGGCGAATAATCCCTCTGGCCTGTTCCAGTGGCTGGCACAGCTGGCTGAGCCCGGCCGGGGTCCCTGTCTGCGACCCACACACTGCAGCCGCGGGGGCTTGGGCTGGACCTTGTGGGCCCCCAGGCCCAGGTGGCTGGTGGAGGAGGGTGGGGCTCCTGCTGGGGCTTCCTCTGCCTCCTGGGTCTCGCCTAGCCGGAAGGCCAGCTGAGGGCAATCCGTGTGTCCCCAGTCCCGCAGTGTGGACAAGCAGCATGCCGTCCTCAACTACGACCAGGACAGGGACGAGCACTGGGTGAAGGACCTGGGAAGCCTGAACGGGGTGAGTACAAGGGGCAAGAGACTCTCCGTGCGGGCCCCGCCCCCTTCAGGACACCCCCTCTTGCACTGGCCCCGCCCCTTCACGACTCCACCCCATTCTCGCCCCGCCCCCACGACTCCGCCCCCAGCTGGCCCCGCCCTCCTTCATGACCTATTTCTCTCTCGTGATAGTCACGCCCCTCTTCGTGACACGCCCCCCAGTCGGCCTACCTGCCTTCCCCACCCCAGCTCCTGCACCCTGCTCCCCATCGTGGCCTAGTCCTGGGCCTTGATCCCACCCTTCTCAGCAGTCTCCTCTCTAATTGGTCCCGCCCCTCTTCTGAGCCCCCCCCCACTCCAGCCCTACCCACCTGCTGTGGTCCCTTCCCCTCCTGGACGGACCACATCCCTCAGCTCTGTTCTGGCCTGAGCTCCGGGATCTGCTCAGGTGGGGAAGAAGCCACCTTCAGGGGCAGTGACTTCGTGGCCTCCTTGGAAGGGCTCCCTGTGGGGCAGGGCTGTTCTGGGGGGGAGCACCCTAGGGCGGGCAGGGAGACATTGGACCTCCTGCAGGCTGAGAAATGGGGCTGATGTGTGACCACCTCTATGTGGGGAGGTCAGGTGAGGGCTCCCTGCAGGGTCCGGTGTGTGGCTGTGTGGTTGTGTGGTTTCCTTCTGTGTTCAGTGGACTGCCCGAGGAGGGCCTTCTGCCGTGTGCCTCCCCAGCTCATGAGGTCTGCTATCTCCACCGTGAGCTGGGGGGGGGTCCCACCGCAGGCTCAGGCTGCCAAGCGCTGGGCACGCCTCACCATCTCCTTCCTACGCAGGGCCCCCAGAGGGGTGGTCTCAGGCTCTGGGGGTCTGCCCCTCGGCCCCTCCTCTGTTGGCCCTCTCATCAGCCAGAGTGGCCGTACCTGAATGGGGACAAGGGCAGTGTGAGTCTTGCTTCCATGGGCTGCACGGGGGGCACCGGCCCCCGGACTGCCTGGACTCTGGAGGGTCCCGGGGCTGCGGGCCTAGTGTGTGCTCCTTGGAGGCCTGTGTGATGTCCACAGATTGGGGCCACGTGTTGCCTACCTGTGCAACCCCAGGCCGCAGGTGAGGGCTGCCGGGCTGCCCCGCTGGGCCTGCTGCCCTCGTCTCCTGGCTCCGAGCTCACGGACTCCTGTGCCACCCACAGCGTGTCCAGCCCGACCTTGTTGGGCTTCCAGCCTTCTCTCAGGCCTGCCCTGCTGCCCTGCTGGCTGGTCTCTGCACGACCCAGCCCTGGCCTGGGACCGCCCTCCTGCGCGGCCGTGGGGACCCCCTTTTGTCCTGTAACGAGCGCTCCCCAGTTCGGAGCCTTACAGCAGACGCTGGCACAGCCGCTGTGTCCAAGTCTCTCTGTCTTCTGTCTGTCACCCCTGGCCCCCGAGGCCTGAGAGCGTGCAGGGAGCTCTCCCTCATCTGGCCAGGGTGCGGTGTCCCGTGGCCAGCCAGTGGGAGTTTCTGGGGAGCAGGGAGCCTCACACAGCCTGGCCGGCCTTGCCAGGGGGCCACCCTGTAGGCGTGCCTTGGCCACTGCCACCTCAGGGTCCTGGGGGCTGGGCGAGGCCGGTCCTTCAGCGGTCACCTGTTCCGTGGTCCCTGCAGGGGGTGAGGCTGGGTGCGTGTGTGTCGGAGGGACTGTGCCGGGCGCGAAGCGGCATGGAAGGAGGGGACCCCCGAGTCGTTGCCCTGCCCGCCACTGGCCTGGCCCTGCCTGCCACCTGTTTCCTCCACAGACGTTCGTGAATGACGTGCGCATCCCGGACCAGAAGTACGTCCCGCTGAAGCTCCATGACGTCATCCGATTCGGCTATGATATCCTTTTATGGCCACGCTCCCGCCTTCTGGCGTCACTTGCCGGGTTGTCCTGGTGCAGCTGGGGCCCGTGGGGGTGACACAGTCGCCAGCCTGAGCCCCGGCCCCTGTGCCCCCAACAGACGCCCCAGCCACGGGCACCTGCTTCCTGCCTCCCGGTCTGAGCTCCCATGGGGCCCCAGGAACTAGTGAGCCCTCCCTGGGCCCAGGGTCCCCGGTGACCTGGGGGGTGCCCCCGCGTGGCGTTCTGTGCTCAGTGCATGTGCAAGTGGGGGCTGCACCTGCACCCCAAGCAGCCGGGTCGCCCCGGGGCCCAGTAGCTGTGATGGCTCTCCTCTGCCTGCCTTGTCTTACAGGCACAGCTGCTGTCTGAGGCTCCCAGAGCCCTAGAGCCTGGGGAGGCCGGTGCCGCAGGTCTGGGGTAGGTGCTGGGAGGGCTCGTGGCATGGCTCCTGGGCGCGCCCCCTGCCTGCCCTCCCCTTGCCCGAGGGGTTAAAGGGCAGGTGCACAGCCCAGTGCAGGGGTGAGCTGTGACGTGGTGCCGGGCCTATCTCACTTCTCCGACTTGGTGCAGGCCCCCATGCCCAGGCCGTCCGTGCCTCTCTCCTCGGTCACGGAGAGTACCCCCGCGTGGCCCCGTGCCCTTGTCCAGAGACCAGCCGGGCTCTGCTGCTCTGGGTTTGCCTTGACTCGCAGCCACATTCGAACATGTATGTGCTGGAGCGCGTGCAGCACCGGGTCCCCGAGGAGGCGCTCAGGGTCAGTGCCGGCGCTCAGCCAGGGGGCCCCACCGCGAGGCCCCTGCGTCCCCGCACCCCATTCCCCCCCTGCTGCCCAGCACTCCCACACCTCTCGGCTCTCTTGGCCTGGCTGTGGCACCGTGAGACAGCCGGCCTGGCCTGTCCCGCAGGACGGCCCGGTCCGGCAGGTGGGGAAGCTGTGGCCGTGGCGGGCTGGAGGGGAGGCTGCCGGCCAGGGAGGGGAGGCCCAGAGGCACCTTGGGTGCCACAGAGGACCCTGGTCTGGCCCGGCTGTCACAGGTGGTAGCCAGAACAGGCAGGTGGGACATCTCCTCTCCCCGTGCTCCGTTGTGTGAGAGTCACGGAGCATCGACTTGGGGCACCCCACCTAGAGCTTTACCTAGGAGCCTCCTGTGGGGGAGACTGGCCTTAGCCTCATCTTTCAGATGAGCTGTGGGCAGCTTGCCCAGGGTTGCGCAGCCAGTGTGAGCCTGGGTCCGGCAGCCACAGAGCGCAGCGGGGGGGCCCTGTATGCATGCACACGAGCGTGCACGTGCGCGGGGTGCTCCGATAGACTGCTGCTCCCGCCTCCCGTGGCCCCTGGGCAGGTGCCCCCGTGACCTGGGGCCCATCCTGCCTTTCTCTTGTGGGTCCTGAGTGGGGGGTTGCATGTCACCTTTAATGACTGCACCCCCCGCCTCCCCCCCCCGAGCAAACACCAGCTCCTTCCAGGAAGCTCTGTGGTCCTAAGGACCCCCTCCCCAGACTTGGGCGAGGACCCCCAGCTTCAAGCCTCAGGGTGCCCCTCTGTGGGGGTTGTGAAGGAGGCCTCACGGTGCGTGGGGCCAGTGCCGGCCCTGTGTGGACCGAGAGGGAGGCGGGCTGCCCTGGGGTCCTCCCGAAGCCGACCCCGCCCTCAGCCCTGGCCCGCTGCCCACAGCACGAGAAGTATACCAGCCAGCTGCAAGTGAGCGTCAAAGGCCTGGCCCCCGGGAAGGGCGAGGCTCTGCCCCAGCACACCCCTTACTGCGAGTCCTCGGCTCCCAGGCCAGAGAGGGGGGACCGCAGGCCAGGAGCAGGTAACGGCAGCGTCGCGGCGGGGTCCGGGAGGGATGTGCACACAGGCCTGCCCCCCTGGGACCCCCCATGGCACCCTTTGATCTGCCTGCTCTGGGTCACGGTTCCCTCCCAGCACAGTGCTTCACCGTGCCTGTCGGCCTCCTGGGCGCACGGCGCCCTGCGGCTGTCCTGTGGGCTCAGGCATGCACGCGCCCCACACCTGCACAGCCCGAGACACCCCCGCCTGTGTGCACTGAGCGCCTGTACCCCACGGGGCCTGGTCAGCCTGCAGTGGGGCCCTGCCTTCAGGGTGGCTGCTCTGGGGCCCCAGTCACCTGCAGACCTTGGGGAAAGACCTGCCCTGGCTGTGACGGACGCCGGCTGTCCTGCCCCTCCGCCGGCGGGCCGCCCCTCCAGCAGGCAGGCTCCAGGCGCGAGGGCTCAGGCAGGGTTGCCTGTCCCAGGGCAGGGGCTCTGAGGACCACGTTGCCGCAGGTGAGCCTCCTGCACAGGGAGGCCTGGGTGGGCGGGGGGCAGCGAGCGTCCCCCCGATGGATGTGGGAACGGACCGGGGAGTGTCGAGGTTGGAGCACTGCAGGCAGGCTCCTGGGCTGAGATGGGCAGCGATGCCGGGGCCCCTCCAGTGCCTTCCCAGCCCGCATCTGCGCTGGGGCCCCAGGGACCCAGGCTTGCACTCCCTGTCCTTGTGCAGAGGCGGCGGCCTACCGCACACCCCTGTATGGGCAGCCCTCCTGGTGGGGAGACGATGACGGCGGCATCCCCTCCGAGGACCGGCGGCAGGAGGAGCCCTACGCGGGTAGGTCCCAGCGGCCCCTGGACCCGCAGGGTGTCTGTGTTGGACATGCCTGTTCGGAAGGGGTTGGGGGAGACCGCTGACGGCACTGGCAGGTGGGTGGGCCGAGGCCGCTGCCCTGCAGCCACCGGGACACGTTTTCTCCCCCAACCCAGAGCGGCCCAAGGAGCTGGCGCAGCAGGACGGGGAGGTCGCCGGGACGATGGCCGGCGTCCGGGCCACAGCGGAGCCTCAGGGCTTCTCGTTCAGGCGGGAGCCCAGTTACTTTGAGATCCCCACGAAGGAGGCCCCACCGCCGCTGCTGCCGCCGCCCCCCGAGGTGCCCGCCCAGGAGGCCCCCAGCAGGGACACGGAGCCTGGCGGGGGCGGGGCCGCCCCGGTGGTGCAGAGCCACGCCTCCTTTACCATCGAGTTTGACGACTGCAGCCCTGGTAAGGTGAAGATCAAGGACCACATCACCAAGTTCTCGCTGCGGCAGAGGCGGCCCCCGGGCAAGGAGGCCACCCCCGCGGAGGCCGTGTCCGCGGAGACCAAGGTGGCCGACTGGCTGGTGCAGAACGACCCAAGCCTGCTGTGCCGGGCCGGGCCTGGCGATGACCGGCACAGCACCAAGAGCGACCTGCCCGTGCACACCCGCACTCTGAAGGGTGAGTGCTGGGCGGGCTGGGGCCACAGCGCCCTCCCCTCCTGGGGGCGTGCCCTCATCCGCGGGATTGATTTCCAGCTTGCAGTTCATGGTTGGAGCCCCCCTCCGCGGTTGGGGCCGTCAGGCTCCTGATGCTCACCTGGGCCGCGGGTGTCGGATACCGTGAGGTGTCCCGCTGCCCGGGACAACGGGGGCCCCTCCCCCCGCCCCAGGATGACCACATCCTTTCCCTTGGCCTGATGCATTGGGTCCCCCCACCCCAGGCCACAAGCATGAGGACGGCACGCAGAGCGACTCGGAGGACCCCATGGCCAAGGCGGCATCGGCGGCCGGGGTGCCTGCAGAGGGCGGCGGGGGGCAGGTACGGCTGCAGAGGCAGATGAAGCGGGACCCTCAGGAGCTGCTGCACAACCAGCAGGCCTTCGTCATCGAGTTCTTCGACCAGGACACGCCCCGCAAGAAGCGCTCCCAGTCCTTCACGCACACCCCTCCCGGGGACCCCAAGGCCGACAGGCGCCGAGGTCCTGGGCCGGCGGACAGAGACCGTTCCGGCACCCCTGCCTCAGCGCGGGGGACAGGCGGCGGCTCGGCGCCACAGCGGGCCAGCTCACTCAAGCGGGAGAGGACAGAGGAGCGCCTGGGGGGGCCCTCGCCCGCCTCCCGGGGCTCCGCGCGACCCTTCGGCAGCGTGGGGCGCCGCTCCCGTCTGACCCAGGACTTCATGGCCCAGTGCCTGCGGGAGGGCTCCCCGGCCGCCCGGCCCGGCCCTGACAAGGCATCCCCGGCCCCGCCGGCCGTGGAGGCTGCCCAAGGGGCCAGCCCTGTGCCCCCTGCAACCCCACCACTGCCACCCGCCGACCCCCAGCTGACCAAGGCTCGCAAACAGGAGGAGGACGATAGTCTGAGCGACGCGGGGACCTACACCATTGAGACCGAGGGGCAGGACCCGGAGGTGGAGGAGGCCCGCCAGATGATCGACCAGGTCTGCAGGGCGGGGGACTGGGGGCCTGGCCAGACTGGGGCTGGCACTGACCCATGAGCCTGGCTCTCCCTCCTGACAGGTCTTTGGAGTATTGGAGTCTCCTGAGCTCTCCAGGGTGTCGTCAACCACCTTCCGTCCGGTCATTAGAGGAGACAGAGACGAGGCCGGCGATGGGGTCGCCCAGCGAATGGCCCTCCTGCAGGAGTTTGCCTCTCGGCCGGTGGCCCTAGCCCCCCAGGGGGAGCTCCAGGTACCTGGGAGGCACGCTGGCCCAGGGAGGAGCCGGGGCCCCGTCACTGGGTCCTGTGTGAGCTCGAAGGTTATAGTCTTGGCTGCACTGGACTCCCGAGCTCCTACAGGGCTGGGGCGAGCCTTCCCTGAGTGGTGAGGGCTGGGGCCCCTGCGTGGGGGGCTTGAGGGCGTGTCCTGAGGCCCCAAGCCAAGCTGGGCCTGTAGGTCCACGTGGGAAGGGCTGGGCTGAGTCACAGCTGCTGACCCGTAGCCGCTGAAGCCGGGCTCGCGGTGGGTCGCTGGGCGTCTGGAAGCCCAGGAGTGCACACATGGTTCCGGCTGTTTCTGGGGGGGATTGCCGCAGGTCTGGGGCCACGTGTTAGGGTGAGGGTCCTCTTTCTCGGCTGCTAACATCCTTGTCCTTGCTCTGCAGGGCCTCACGGTGCCGGGCTCCCCCGGGGCTCAGAAGTGGGTGTCCCGCTGGGCCAGCCTGGCTGACAGCTACTCAGACCCAGGCCTGGCAGGTGAGTGGTCCAGCCTCAGCGGTGGCGAGGGGGCCGGCTCAGGCTCTCCAGGGGACACGCAGGCATGAGTGTGTGCCAGCCAAGTCTGGACGACGGTCAGGCTTCCGGCACGCACCGAGGGCCGGTCGGCTCATGGCCGCCCCAACCAGGCTGCTCGTGTCTTTGCAGAGGAGAGCCCTAGGCACCAAGCCGGGGACCTTGACGGGGCCCTGCCCGTGCGCCAGCGACGGCGACTGCCACAGCTGCCCAGTGACCGTGCAGACAGCCCTGGGGGTCTCGAGGCCAGCAGGAGGGGCGGCCCTGGGCCCCCGGAGCCGGGCAGTGCGCAGGCCGGCTGCCTCTTGGGCCAGGAGGACTTGGAGCCTGACAGCCTCAGCGATGCCAGTGGGTCGGACGGTGGGCGGGGCTCCGAGCTGGGTGGGGGCCCCCAGGAGGGACTGGTGTGCACGAAGGGCCGGCGCTCGCCAAGGGCCCCGGGAGAGCCAGCCCCCACCTCTTTCTTCATCGGGGACCAGAACGCAGAGACAGCCTGCCCCAGGAAACCCTCTGTGGCTCCAGGGGCCGTGGAGGGCCCAGGGCGGGCGGCCCAGCCCAGCCCCACAGCGAGGGACAGCGTCTGCGTCCGCAGCAGCGGGAGGGCGGCTCTCCGGCTGCGGATGGAGCGGTCCCCGGAACCCGAGAGCCCTGCCCCGGCCTTGGTGCGGCAGGAGAGCTTCAGCAAGGAGCCGGCCGGTGGCCCCCCAGTGCCCGGCCAGCTTCCGCATGTGCCCAGCCACCCCCTCCTGCAGGACTTGGCTGCCGCCCGCGCCTCGCGCTTGGACCTCCACCCGCAGGACACCCACCTGATCCTGAAGGAGACGGAGACAGCCCTAGCAGCCCTGGAGGCCCGGCTGCTGTCCCGGTCTGCGGAGGAGGCAGCGGGCCCGATGGGCAGCGTGTGCGGGCCGCCCGAGGACTCCCTGTCTGGGGACTCTGATGTGGACACGGCGAGCACGGTCAGCCTGCTCAGCGGCAAGAACGGGCCCAGCCCCGCCAGCCCCCAGCCCGCGGGAGCACAGAAGGAGAAGCCGCCGTCCCCGGCAGCAGCAGCGCAGCCCCCGGGGGGCGTCCCCCCAAGCTGCACCCGAGAACGACCCTCAGACAAGCATCGTCGTGCCCAGGGCCCCACGGACACGGGCCGCGTGGAGCCGGGGAGGCGCCCGGCGGGGCGGTGTGGTGCTGGGCCCCGGGTGTCGTCGGACTGGCCTGACGAGGAACGAGGCCCTGGCCCGGCCCAACCGCCTGGCACAGACATGGTCACGTCCGACCACGAGAGCCCCATGGCCACGGGGGCGGGGCGGCCAGGGCCACGCCGGAAACCTGCAGCCCCAGCGCCGTCCCCGGCTCCCCGGGAAGAGCAGGCCCGCGGCTCTGCCCAGAAGGTGCAGCAGGTGCTGACCCGCTCCAACAGCCTGTCCACCCCTCGGCCCACGCGGGCCTCCCGGCTGAGGCGGGCCCGGCTGGGGGAGGCCTCGGACACGGAAGCTGCCGATGGCGAACGGGGGCCCGCGGGCAACCCCGAGCCGGCGGGGCGGCCGGCGCCTGAGCAGAGCAAGAAGCTGTCGCGCCTGGATATTCTGGCCATGCCCCGCAAGCGGGCGGGCTCCTTCACCGGGCCCAGTGACTCCGAGGCGGCCCCTGCCCGCGCCGCCTTCTCCGGCCGCAGCGTTGAATCCTACTGCACCAGCCGCAAGCCCATCATGGCCGAGGCTCGGGCCGCCGCCGCCAGGAAGGCCACCAATACCACCACGGCCCCCCGCCAGGCCTTTAGCAGGGCCCGCCCGGGCAGTGCCCGCTACTCCTCACCCAGTGAGTGCCCGGAGCCGGGGGGGGCGCCGAGCCCCGTCAGCTGGGTACACACCGCGTGCCTGAGTGTGCGCGTGTCAGCGTCCCCCAGGGTCTGGGGGCCTCCGTGGCTGCCAACAGTGGCCTGGGGCGTGTCCCCTGGGGGGCTGGGCGCTGGGGGAGGGCTCTGGCAATCTCCCACACACCCCGGGGCAGCGACCCCGCGTGGCCTGCGGTGTGTGCAGGCGGGCGGTGTGGAGGGACGGTGCTGTGGCCCCAGGTGCTCGTCTCCCAGCGGGATGGCTGGATGGCGCTGTGGACTCAGCCAGGCTTGCTGGGCTGCGGGGACGCACTCCCCCCCAGCCTTCTGGGCTTGCTGGCGTGACTGGCTCTCTGGAGGAAGGGAAGGGGCGGGACCGTGTCATGGAGGGCTGAGGACCCTGGCTACGTGAGCCCACTGCTGCTCCCCTTCTCTCTGGCTGCCTATGTTTGTGGCCGTGCCTGGTGAGGGCTCCGCAGGGTGGGCGAGGGGTGGGTCCCGGAGACCGGGCAGACAAGAGAGGGGGTGCCGCTCAGCCACCCTTTGTCGCCCCACCCAGGCCTGGGGCTGATCCACGTGGGGAGACCTACCCTGACTGGGGGTATCGGGGTATCGGGGTTCCATTCCCTGCCACCAAGGCCACCAGTTCCCCTCTGATGGGCACAGAGCCTCCCCACGGGACATGGCCTCTGCCCATGGGGCAACCAGCCACAGGCCTGTGGGAAGGCCCGGCTGCCCATTCCTGCCTGTTGGTCCTGTCCTTGTTCCTCCCCTCTGATGCCCGTCACTGCATGTCTCTCTTCATCCTTCCCCTGCCCCTGCCCGTGCCTCCCGTGCCTGCCCCGTCCTTGTCGAGGCCTCCCTGTGTCTCCCGTCCCTGCCCCGTCCTTGTCGAGGCCTCCC
>PITA01021768.1:15635-31906 GCA_004023965.1 Spilogale gracilis | reverse complement strand
GGTATCGATCCCAGGACTCTGAGATCACAACCTGAGCCGAAAGCAGAGGCTTTAACCCACTGAGCCGCCCAGGCGCCCTTTTTTCCCCCTCTTTTATTTAGGAATTCTACTTGTCCGTGCCTTCTGTAACCTGATACTTATAATTAGAAGCATACATTTGTAACTATTCCTTGAAAAAGAATACCATTTTTCCCATCAAGACATCCACTTCCCAACATAGATAAGTTTCGTACATTTGTACCTTGCGTACTAGTTTCTTCCTGAATGTAAGTGCTCTTACTGTAGACCACTTGTTGGCCACCTCTCCAAGCTGGTTTATGTTAGAGGCAACAACAGTTTGGGTCTGTTTTCTTCTCTTTAGCCTCTGATTCTCTTAAGGGTTTTTTCGGGTTTTTTTGGTTTTTTTGTCATCTCACTGAGGTTCAGGTCTGGCTCTTAAACTGCCCCCCGAACCCGTCACTAGCTGCAGCTCCACAGTGATAGAGAGGAAGGGTTCTCTCCTCCCCAGGAGACCAGTGGGATAGCAGTGGTGGCAGCTGCCTGCTTCCTGTTCCCAGGGCCCCTTGGACAGTCCCGTCATCGGAAACAGGGAGCGCCAGCCTTGACCTCCAGTTCCTCCTGACTGATAAAGCTCCCTTACTAGAGGCAGATGTCGGCCAGAACCCCGGGCCCATGAACCTCATCCTAGAATCCCCAGTCTGATAAAGCTCCCTTACTAGAGGCAGATGTCGGCCAGAACCCGGGCCCACGGACCTCATCCTAGAATCCCCAGTATGATAAAGCTCCCTTACTAGAGGCAGATGTCGGCCAGAACCCCGGGCCCACAGACCTTATCCTAGAATCCCCAGCACTGGTCTCCAGACCCTGTATGATCTCCAGGAAGAATGATCCCATGAACTCCCTGAACACCCCACTCCTGTGGCCAAGACCTTGCTCAGACCAGCTGCCCTTTGTGCCTCAGCAGCTGTGTGCCTGTCTCCCAGAGTTGGATGGGAGACTAGAGGGGAAGCATAGGGCATTCCGGCCTCCAAGTTCCCAGAATCCCACTCTCTGGTACTGCTTAGTAGAGAGATTTCAGATTCAGTAAGTTTTGTAGTGAGAGCAGGAAACCTAATCAATATTTAGAATATAATCTGTAAGAAAAGCATATTTCAAGAACTTAGCTGACTTAGAGGACACCTGGGTGGCTCACTTGGTTGAGCGGCTGCCTTCGGCTCAGGGCATGATCCTGGAGTCCAGGATCAAGCCCTGCATTGGGCTCCCTGCTCAGCAGAGGTCTGCCCACCTTTCGGTTTCTCTCTCTCATTCTCTCTCTCTCAAATAAATAAAATATTTTTTGAAAAGAAAAAAGAAAGAACTTAGATGACTTAGAAATAAAGACCTTTTAGAGCACAACCTCCCTCCCCCTCCATGGCGCATGCCTGAACCCTGCCTTGCCATCTCCCTGGTGCTCTGTCTCTTTAATTTGGCCTTTAGGGGGTTGCCTTGTGTTCTCACTTCTCCCCCCCTTCAGTGTGCCTAATAAAGCAAAGATGGATCTAGAGCTATATTTCACATTTTCTACAATATTTTGAAGTTTAAAATGTTTGTTTTCAACAAAACCATGAAGTAAGGAATGGGATGCTCAAAAATGGCCCCCAAAAGATGTCCACATCCTAATCCCTAGAACCTGTCAATATTACTTTTTATGGAGAAAGAGACTTTACAGATATAATCGAGTTACTGATTTAAGAAGAGACCATCCTGAATCATTCACATGGGCCCTACTTGTAATCACTAATGTCCCTGTAAGAGGAAGGCAGGGTGGCCTGATGACAGAAGAGAGGGAGATGTTAAGGATGGCACCACAAGCCAAGGAATACAAATGGCCACCGGAAGCTTGGAAAAGACAAGACAAGGATCCAGATCTTCCCCTAGAACCTCCACAAGGACCCAGTCCTACTGACACCTTGCCTTAAGCCCAGTGAAACTAACTGACCTCTGGCCTCCAGAATGTGTGTCAAGCCCCCCAGTGTGCAGTAATTCGTTACAGCAACAATTAATACATAAGGTCACCCTTTGGAGAGCCCATAAGACCAGTGGCACTATCTCCTCTGTCTCCAGTCCCCAGGAAAGAATGGGCTAAACTCAGTCTTGAGACATACCCCATGCATACACTGTGAGCCTTGAGGTCCTCGGAGCATGGTGGGGGTGGGGACGGTTGAAGCTGCTTGGTCCCTATAAACCCTTAAAGATGGCACCCATGGGGACATACTCTCCTCTAGTGCCCCAGAGAAGTCCCCTGGGGGGATGAGGTCATCTTTGAGAGAGTACATATGTGAGCTGGATGTCAGAGGCTCTGGGGAGGCAAAGCCAAGCTTTCAGAGGCATGCAAGCCTCAACGTGGTGTGGGCTGTCTGAGAGAATTCCAAGCACCCTCTCTGGGGGAGCATCTGAACCTGGGGGCCTCCCTCAGACACATAAGTAAAAAGCAACATGGATGAACATGATTATCCCCCACATTGGGATAGTTCACCATCCCAAGCTATGTCAGAATGTCAAGTGTAGACAGAGAGGGGAAAGCAGAAAATAGAGGGCCCATAAGACAAAGTCACAAAGTGGTTGTGAGGAGAGAAGGGAGGGGGGCATCATCTCCAAACACACTTATTTGTGACAGCCAGTTTGTGAGAAGTGGCCTCTGAAATCTTCAGGTATGATTTCCTTCCCTGACAAGAGGAAGATTAGGGCCACTCCTTTTTATCTGCTGTCAGTCAGCTGGGCGGTCTTGTAACTTTGACATTCCCCAAGGAAGTGTGCTCTGTCGAGATCAAGCCTGACAGCTTAATTTAGCCTTTCGTGATTGGTGAGCTTAAGAAGCGACTTGTACCTACAAGGCCACAAGGTGTCCTTATGTTGCAACTCAGTGACTGTGCAGGGGGCCGCCCCCAGCCCCAGCTAGGACCGGGAGGAGCATGGCAGTAGGCACCCTGCACCCAGAAAATGAACCACTGGTCTTCGTCACGTCGACAGGTCCTATAAAATATTTCTGTGCAGACAGCAAGAAAGATAAATTTAATTTTCCACTTAATTTTTTTATTCCAACAGGAATAGTGTTCATTTATAGAGGATCAACAACTTTAAGAAAAATTTTTTTTCCTTTTTAAGATTTTTGTATTTATTCATTTAAGAGAGAGAGAGAGTGGACATGGAAAAGAGCGAGTGAAAGCAAGAGCAGTGGGGAGGGTCCAAGGGAGAGGGAGAAGCAGGCCTGACTCAGGGCTCAAGCCCAGGACCCCAGGACCACAACCTGAGCTGAAGGCGGGAGCTTAACCAACTGAGCCACCCAGGCGCCCCTAAGATACCATTTCTTCTTGCACACCCAAATTTCTCCTCAACGAGGGTTGATCAGTCTTACACCAAAAAAATGTAAATAGAAGGTGTAAATGTCAGTTTCCTGGTTTTCGTATTGTGCTACAGTGAAACAAAAAGCTACCTTTGGGGAAATGATTTGCAGAGCACACAGGACCTCCATGTACTACTTACTTTCTGCAGCTTCCTGAGACTATATATTTATTTCAAAATAAGAAGGTTTAAAGTGATACATTTTAACACAACCTAATTTATTTTAGCATGTTACTTATATGTAAAACATCTTTTACCATAATTTTTAAGCCCATTAAAAATAAGTAAATAAATAAGTAGAACTTTTTTAAATTTCTACAGAAATACAACACAAACTAGAAATGCAAGCCACATGTGTAATTTTAAGTTTTCTAATAGCCATATTCACAAGATTAAGAGGAACCTGGCAAAATTAATTTAGCAATACATTTTCTTTAACTTGATGTGTCTAGAATTTTATCATTTCAACCTGCAGTACAAAAAACTGTTAATTTTTGCTTTTTTTTTCCTTATTAAGTCTTTGAAACCCAGTGTGTATTTAATACTTCCAGAATATCTCAGTTTGGGCTAGCCACATTTCAGGTGGGCGAATAGGATAGTACAAGTAGAGACAGTACTTTTAAGGTATCTTTACATATGTCCTTGTCAACACCTTTTAAGATATTTATTGAGATTTATATGCCATTGCAGTTCACCCTTTGGAAGTATATAATTCAGTGGTTTTTAGTATATTCAGCATTACATAAATATCCATCACCATAATCCCTTTTAGAACATTTCGGCACCCTGAAAAAGAACCCCTTACCACTGGGAGTCACCCCACAGTCTCTACTGCTCACCGAGTTGACAACCGCTGATCTACTTTCTGTTTCTGTGGATATCCCTCTTCTGGACATTTGGTATATATGGAATCCGATAATCTGTGGTTTTATGTCTGACTTCTTGCACTCGGAGTGATGTGTCCAAGAGTCCTCCATGTTGTAGCCTGTATTGATGTGTCACCCCTTCTATGCCTAATAAAGTAATGGCTTTATTTATTATTAATAAAGTATGGCTAATAGGTAATATTCCATTACATGGATCCACTGTTTGGGTAGGCAGCATTTTGTCTGTCTGTTCATCATGGACCCCAGGCTGTTTCCACCTTTTTTTTTTTTTTTTTTTTTTTTTTTTTTTTTTTTTTTTAATTTTACTTTTTTATTTGATGCAGAGCAAGGGAGAGAGAGAGACAAAGAGCAAGGACAAGCAGGGGTAACAGCAGGTAGGGGAGACGCAGGCTTCCCGCTGAGCGAAGAGCCCAACATGGGGCTCGATACCAGGACTCTGGGATCATGACCCAAGCCAAAGGCAGATGCCTAACTGAATGAGCCACCCAGGCACCCCTGCTTCTGCCTTCTTGGAATTTTGAGGAGTACTGCTGTACACTTTCTTGTACACCTTTCCATGTGGACATTTGTTCTCATTTTTAATAAACATATACGTGGGAGTGGCATTACTGCATAAAATCATGTTCACACGGTGCTTTAATATTTATTAAATATGTATTTGAGAGAGAGAGTGTGCACGGTTAGGAGGGGCAGAAAAAGAGGGACAGAAAGAACCTCAAGCAGACTCTGCAGTGAGCGCAGAGCCCGATGCAGGGCTTGATCCCGGGACCCTGAGATTATGATCGGAGCTGAAATCAAGAGTCAGATGCTTGACCAACTTGAGCCCCCTAGGGGCTCCTGTGCTTTAATTTTTTATACATTTTCCTTGGCCATAGCCACCTGTTGTTTGCATTCTCCAGATAACTAAGCATTTACAGCAGCGACACTGGTAATCTCCTGGGGCCTCAGAGGGTTTGTCTCCATCACCTGCACATTATGATGAGTTAGTGCTGGTGGCCCAGCTCCGTCAAGGTCACTGCCAAATGGCTTAGGACATAAACAGCTTCTATCAACCTTCTTCTCTGTGTTCTCACAGCCCTGAGTGGTCTTTCATTGTGCATTACAAGAGTGTGGGATATCCCTATCAAAAAATAAAGGAAATCTAAAAGGGCTAAATTTGTGGTAAACTCTGCCGTTTCCTATAGTAGATTCCTAAAGCTGAGTGCCAGGACCACATCACTCTAACTAAGACACTGGGTGGAAAGGAAAGGAGGAAGGTATGCAGGGGCATGTTGGGGAGCCTGGATGGCTGTTGGTTAAGCATCTGACTTTGGATTTCAGCTCCAGTCATGATGTCAGGATTCTGGGATTGAGCCCACATCAGGCTCCACACTCAGCAGGAAGTCTGCTTGGGATTCTCCACCCCTCCCCTCTAAGATAAATAAATACATCTTTAAATAAATCTATAAACAAATAAATAGTACATAAAAGAGGGACTCATCCCACTCGCTGGGCTGTGTCCTCAAGGCTGACTCCAGTGCGAGGGTCCTTCAGCTTGATGACAGAAATGGAGTATCTGCCGTACTTGAACCGAAAAGCAAATCAGAAGTCAGTCCCAAGGAAATCGACTTATAGCAGGTCAAGTTTGGGACTCGGGGTCAAACCAAGCATCTAGAGTGCAACTTTTGCTGCTGGACTGGCCTCAAAGGTTTCAAGGTTCACTCTTCTTAGAAAACAGCTGACTGCTTCAGATGGTGAAATTTCTCTCGTTCAGATGAATGGAACTAGAAGGTCTTGTTCCTAAACAACGCAAGGAACAGTCCAAGGAGGAACTGCCTGAGGAGGAAGCCGTCCTCTGGCTGGCTTGCCTCCCACAGCTAGTCTCCTCCTCCTCCTCTGACAGCCCTTGCCCTGAGACTTTGCACAAGCACCTCCTGCTCCTGGGATTCATTCGTTTGTTCAGCAGAGATTGCGGAGCACTAGGGACGTCTCATGGGGATGTTGGCACCCAGACTGGTTGATGGGCTCAGACCCCACCTGTGTACGCCCGGGGTTCCATGTTCAGGCAACAAAATCAAGTGCTTGGCTCCACCCACTTGCTGTGAAGCGGGAGAAGAGTTGGTAGAGGCCCTAGAGCTCAGCCAGAGGTTGAGGAGTCAGTAGGAGTAAAGAGAGTAAAGAAACCACAGGTTTCTATGCCAAGAACCTTCAGAGGATCAGAGAGAAGATTCTAGCAGCTATGTGCTGTGTGCTGAGGTGGGGCAAGAGTCCCACCCGTTCTCCTCCCATCATCACTATGCCAGCCACGTGGGCAAGGACACAGAAGGTATCCCACAGTCCACGTAATGAGGATTCACTTCCAGGCTTTTCTAAGACTACGGCTTCATCGGGGGATGGGAAGGAAGCTAACACAGCAGGGCTGGGTGGAAGGGGCGTGAAACGGACACAGCCCTTGGCTTCCGGTAGCTTCCAGCCTCCCATCAGAGACAAACACATAAACTGCATAAAATAAAAAGTCAGGACAGTGTGGCTAGGGCTACGCAAGGCAGAACACAAGGCCCAGAGTCCACAGAGCACTTCTCCAAACATGGTCTGAGGCCTCATCCCCAATCTGCTAAGTCAGTCTCTGGGGGTTGGCAAAGATCCCTCTGGCAAACTCCCACACGCTAGAGTTAGCGAAGCTCTGGCCGAGCTGGAGGCTGTGAGCCTGCTGTGGAGGGGGAGAGGGGAGCAGGGCCTGGATGTGGGCCGGGGAACCCCCCCTCCCAGCCCAGGCAGAGGGAACCCAGTCTCAAGGCACCGTGTATTCTTCCCTAGATGGCTGCCTTCAGGCAGTTGTGGTTATTTTAAGTGTGTCCCCATTTCCCCCATGAACTGAGAGAATTCTCTCCGACATCCCATCTGTGAGGGACGCACGTTTCTCAAGCCATACCTGGTGACCCAATCAGATGCATGGGGACAGCGGCGGAGGGGAGGAAAGAGTAGGAAAAAGCGACAAAAGACACACGACTCATCAAAGTAATGATATGTTTTCTAGGAAGAAAGTCTTCTCTCCAAAATGTTTGAAAAGGAGTTGGAGGTAGTTACAGAATCATAGCCGAGAATCGATCGTGTTTTCAGCTAAGCTACTAGATGTGAGGCTGACCCAAGATCTGTTGAAACACACTGTTTACAAAACACAGTTGTGAAGGCTGTGTAGAGACGTGGTTGGGAGTTAGGTGCTGCCAGGACGCTGCGCCAGTCGCGCCAAATAGTACACACGAGACGGTGTGCCAGCAGCCACTTGGTGTGTTTCGTGTGTAAACAGGACGAAAGGAGTTTGCAGAAATAAAAATAAAGGTGATTTTGAGGTGGTGGGAATAGGGTTGATTTTTTTTTAATTTCTTTTTTGTTTATTTTTTTATTTATTTGATTTATTATATTTATTATATTATATAATTATATAATATAATAAATATTTTATTTATTTGTTTGTTTGTTTGTTTGTTTGTTTATTTGACATAGAGAAACACAGCCAGAGAGGGAACACAAGCAGGAGGAGTGAGAGAGGGTGCAGCAGGCTTCCCGCCGAGCAGGGAGCCCGATGTGGGGCTCGATCCCAGGTCTCCAGGATCATGACCTAAGCCGAAGGCAGTCGCTTAACCAACTGAGCCACCCAGGTGCCCCTTTAATTTCTTTTAATACTTCTAAAAAAAAAAAAAAAAAACCCACACTGTACTCACAAAAGACACTGAGATTTAAAGGAATAGAATTTAGAGCTTTCCTAAAACTCGGAATCGTGAGTGTTGACCCTGTGATGTTGGATAAATTACCCTTTAGACCCTAGGTGTCTTTAAAACAGAGAGGATGAGGGGCACCTGGGTGGCTCAGTTGGTTAAGCGTCTGCCTTCAGCTCAGGTCAGGACCCTGCGGTCCTGGAGTCAAGCCCCACATGGGGCTCCCCCCTGCTCAGTGGGGAGCATGCTTCCCCCTC
Organism: Spilogale gracilis; assembly: GCA_004023965.1. Lineage (NCBI taxonomy): Eukaryota > Metazoa > Chordata > Mammalia > Carnivora > Mephitidae > Spilogale > Spilogale gracilis. The sequence goes on along the minus strand of PITA01021768.1, from coordinate 23,686 downwards.
TCTGTCTGCCCACCTCTCTGCCTACTTGTGCAGGCTCTCTCTTTATCAAATAAATAAAATCTTAAAAAAAAAAAATAAGACAGAGAGGATGATGTCTGTTCTAAGTAAAAGGATCAGATGAACCAAAAACGTACAGTTACCTGTGAACTACCCGTAAAGTGCTAGACAGATATTAGTTGTTGGGATAATAATTCAGAGTATGAGGTTGCACAGTCTGCCTAAAATGGCCGTCGTATGATTTCACTGACGCAAGTGAAAGTAAAGAAAAGGCTGAATTGCAGTTGCCGTGATGGAAGAGAATGATCGCAGGCTCTTTTTAAAATCATCCATGGCAAAAAATTGGGGCCGGCAGATTAATTTCCTGGCACTTTCCCCTTAGCAGTTGACGCTGAGCGCTTGTAAAGCAAGTCCCTATTGTTAGGAGAAAAACCGCTATACTATTTATTTACCCGTGGATCTTCCCCTGCGGCCGTTTGCTGGGGGTTGGGGGGGTGACGGGTGATGGGAGGCTGCTCCCATAGCTGCAGGGAACTGCTTGTCTCCTTCCCGGGGAAACCAGGAGGGCACCCAAAGGGGGCAGGTGGACGGTGGTCTGCCCAGATAATGCGGCCCACTGCAGCCTGTTGTGCTCTTTGGCAAGGGAGAGCCGAACCTGGGCAGGAGAGCTGCGGGTCCTGGCCACAACTGAATGCTGGCAGGGTGTCCATAGCTCGCCATTCTGAGGCCAGGTTCTCTCCCCTGCCAGGGAGACAGACCACAGTTCACTTCCTGACTGCTGATTCCCTCGACAGGTTCTTTAGGGCCTGGTTATTTCCTCCACCAGCGCGGCATCCCTCTGTGATAAGTCTCAGAAATCTGGACTGTCCGTCCCATAGTGGAGATCAGTAGTGAACACAGCAACAAGAGAAAAGAAAAGATGCCCATCTTTTCCTGTTGGCATGGATGCTTCTGTTTAAAGTTGGTAGAGTCCTTCTGAGGGCAATTCTTGGCTTCCCGGGCTTGTAGTTGGAAGATATGTTCAGTAACTGGGCTGCAGGGACAGTATAGAGGCCATGTAAGCTGATGGCAAGTCCTACTAGAGCCCCAAGGATTCAGGAGGTGGGTCTGGTAAGACAGAAAGCTCTCCCAGCCTCTCGTGAGCTTGTAAGGAGCCACCACACTATGCCGGGCACCAAGGAAAAGCTCCAGACCCCTCCCCGCCCCTAACCCCTCCATCTCATCAGACCCATGGTGTCATTTCAGGCTCTAGCCCCTGGCCTTCCCTTTATCCCTCATCCACGGTAACTTCCAGGATAAAACACAGGCCATTCCATTCAGATGTCTTCATCTCCCCTGCAACCTGCTAGAAAGAAACAAGATATGATCAATAGACGGCACAAACTATGCATACCTTTCAGTAATAACCCAGATGTATTCTCCAGAGTCCCCCTCGTCTGTTCCATGTTTTGTTTTGTTTTTTAAAGATTTTATTCATTTATTTGACAGAGAGAAACACATCAAGAGAGGGAACACAAGCAGGGGGAGTGAGAGTGGGAGAAGCGGGCTTCCTACCGAGCAGGGAGCCCGATGCGGGGCTCAATCCCAGGTCTCCGGGATCATGACCTGAGCCGAAGGCAGTTGCCCAACGAACTGAGCCACCCAGGTGCCCCTCGTCTGTTCCATGTTTAAACAGCAGGATGGCATAGGCCTTGACCCCTCCCAGGGAAAGCTGGCCAAGCTCGAGCACGACAACTACCCACTGAGCCAGATGAGGACCCTGAGTGTGATGTCCCAGACATTATGGAGCCTCAGGGACAGAAGGTCCCTGAGCAGCAGCTGGTGACCCACAGCCTGGCCTGCCCTGCTCTTTGGCAAGGGAGAGCGGTTCCACGTTTTAGCGAGTCTGGTACCTACTGGCTGAAAATCAGCTTTGCCCTGTTCCCTGGCCAACAGAGATCCTGTGTTTTCCGGTGGTTTCCTTCCCCCAGACATTTCTGAGAACGCCCAAGAGTCCTGTAGATGGAAGATGGAAGATGGTGGGTTCAGGATTAGGATATTGTATGGGTGAGCCATGTGAAGCAGAAGTACCATCCATTGACTTCCTGTCACTGCTGACAGCCACTGTCCCAACTCCCTGCCCCGAGTGCTGGGTGGAAGGCTGGGCAATCATAGCTCCTTCGTGCATCTGGTGGACCTGGTGCTCCCTCTAAGGCCCTGCCAGGCTTCTGGGTCACGTGGGTGTGTTTCTCCCCTGTCCATTTGGTGCTCTTTCCAGCCGGACTTTTCTGGATACAGAGAGACAGAAGAGAGGCACTTGGTCAAACATGTTGATAAATGGCTGACCCCATTGTTTAAGGTTTAATATCTTTCCCAGAACAAGCCCTGGGAAAGTAAGGATGTTGCTGGCCATCTGCTTTAAAGTCCCTGAATATGATGTAACAGGTCCCCACTGGGGATGGACACGAAGGAAAGCAAGGCAGCTGTTTGAAAGGAAGATCTGTGTCCTAGCTGGTGAAGATGCTGAGCTGGACGAAGCTGGAGGAGAAGAGTGGAGGTTGACTTGTTTGTTTCTGTTGTTTCACACCATTTCTTGTGTGAGCCAGGCCCCGGCCCCCGGGGTGGAGGTAGGGCAGCTGCCGCCGGCCATGGGGTTCCGTCAGAAGCTGTTGAGCGTGGGATTGTCGCAGAGAAACTGTTCCGGCCAACCTGGGTCGTGAGAGTGCGAGCACAGCAGGGGAGGGGATGCTGACTGTTGCCTCTGGAGATAATTGGTCACTTGTTACTTCTGAACACCAAACGGCATCAAACTTATCCTTCTTTTTAGAAGAAGCCAGTAGGGCCCCTGGGTCACGAGACTGGGATCCTGGGTTCGAGCCCCACGTCAGGCTTCCTGCTCAGCGGGGAGTCTGCTTCTCCCTCTGCCCTTCACCCTGCTTGTGTTCTCTCTTGTTCACTCTTTCTCTCTCAAATAAATAAAATCTAAAAATATATATGCATTTAAAAAATAAAAGAAGCCAGTAAATCCATGCACTTCACAAGCTTGAATTTTAAAAAAAGTATTACAAGTGCACCTTCCGTTCATATGCTGGAAACTTTTTTCAGTGTCAAGAGCCTTTTCTTTGGCTCTGAGCCTTGGCTCTGGACCTGCTGTGGAAATTGAGAATCTGTTCCAGTGACAGGTGCCTCGGGGGTCTCCCCGAACCTGGAAGCCCACAGAGTGGAGACCTGTCCCATCAAACAGGAGAGTGTGAGTGACCGTGCTGTGGACGGCGACCACCTGTGGCACTGCTGGCCATCTGGGGAGGGGGGAGCCAAACCCAAAAAAACACACTCAATCTGCAAGTCTCTAGAAACAGTTGTCTAAAGTGGTGGGTAATCATCTAACTCAGTATTTCTCTCTCTCTCTCTCTCTCTCTCTCTCTCTCTCTCTCTCTCTCTCTTTGCCATCCTGACCTTTTCAGCAGCAAATGTAAAATCAAAATTGAGAGGCACCTGGGTGGCTCAGTCAGTTAAGCATCAGACTCTTCATTTCAGCTCAGGTCAGAATCTCAGGCTGGTCGCATTGGGCACCGCCCTGGGCATGGAGTCTGCTTAAGATTCTCTCTTTCTCCCTCTGCCCCTCCCATTCCTCTCTCCCTCTCTCTCTCGAAGGAAAAAAAAAAAAAAAAGAAAAATGTAAAATCAGAATTGAATCAAGCTGACCCTGAAAAAAGGTGTCCCTGAAGGGATAAAACAGCACCCAATTATCCCAGGAACTTGCTGGTCCCAGCACCGTCCCAGGAATCACCAGCTGAGGCAGTTGCGTCACCTCGTGACTCATTATCGAGGTGCCGGGACTGTGGTCTTGCTGCCGTGCAGTGCTGACCCAGAGCACGAAGTTCAGGGCCTGAGCTGCAGCGAGCGCAGTGCAGGAAGGCCCACATCTCTGGCGCTTTGCCCGGGCTCGGTCACCATCCCCAGGAAGTGCCAGGTTTCCCTCTGACGTGATGTTTGGGTCCTGAGTTCTGCCTTGTTCCAAGAAGGGCTCAGCGACTGAGTTGCCGTGGTGCTAACCTGCGTGCTTGCCATGGGCTGCTTTCATCTCGCAGAGCCTCAGTTACGCAATGCTTCACCATGGATTCCAGGAGGCTCCTGCCCCGGGACAGGGAATGGCTGACAGATTGTTTGTACCCGTGACCCCATGTGCCCAGCTGTGCCTCAGGGGCGGGGGAGGAGAATATCTGGATAGGGTGGGAAGACAGCTAATACATGTCTCCCGTTTTACAACTGTCTGCCCACCCTGAGCAATGGCCCAGACTAGCCAGTAGTCTGTAGGAAGTAGCCAGTAGGAGATCATCCACAAACACCCAGTACCTCTAACCAACAAGTGTGGGAGGATTCCCTGGCCTTCGTTAATAGTGTGGCATCCTAGAGCAACCAAGACATCTCCCTCCCCCAACCTGGTCTTATAGTCCATGGCCGTACCTTCTAGAAGGGCTATGCCAAAGGGCACCAGGTGGGTAAATATCAACCCTAGTTTTCTTTGTTTTCTGGAAAAATACCCATGGCAGGAGGGGGGGGATGATTATTTTTACGTACTAATAATAAATGCTAAGCCTGAATACCCTTATATATGTGCTCCTTCCTCACTCAGGGTGCCAGTCAGATGCAAGAGAATGGGGACAGGCCTGGACCCCTCCCCCACCTCCCTAATGAGAAACTCTATGAGTGGAGCCTGGCCACATACCCTTGAAAGCTGACCCTGTGGTTCTGAGGCCCGTCTTGTTAGGAACCACTGCCTTACAAGTATATTTGTTCAAAGGGACTCACTCCTGCAGAGGGGACAGTATGCTGGTAAAATCACTTCGGGCTCTTTGAGGCCACAGTTTTCTGAGACCCATTACAATGGCTTGATTTCCTTTACTCTAATGGCCTGGGATTCAAAAGAAAGAGACTGTCTCTTGGTGGGCTTTTTAAAAAATTTTCAACTGAACATCAGACATGCAGAAAGACAACGGAATGGCCTAGAAATCTGACAATGGTGGATAAGAGATAGGGCAACCACATAATTCATCATCACAAAGGGGGCCCCTTGAAAGTGAAAGAAGGCTCTATTAATAATCACACTAGGACAATAGTGGTAAGCCAGGCATCTGGTCACACTGATGAGAGGACGGACACAGTCCTACGTCTAGGGCGTCTCTTGTCCCTACCAGTGAGGAGGAAACACACTAAGTATTAATAGTGACATGGGATTTAGAGAAGAGATAGGAATTTGTTCACCACTTTGCCAGGAATATCACAAAGAAAATAAGAAGTCAGTTCCTCACCACCACTGTCTGCATTAGGAATATTCAGTATCTAGACTTCAAGGCTCACAGAGTTGAATGGAGATGGAGCATGTGTGGAGAGAGGAAACACAAGAAGGTTCATCTCTGAATTCTTTGGACTGGCCTTTTTTCTCTGCTGTACATCTAATTGTGGACTGACTTCTCAAAGATCTACTTTGGCCATCTCGGGCATTCTATTTCATAAAATGATGGCAAATTCAAAAGTAATAATGTTATGTTACTATATGTAAACATTTTGAAAAACAACTTGGGCTACCAAATTCTAGAAAGAAAAAGAGCATATGCATCAAGAGCGACTTTGAGAGGAAGAGCATGTGACCCAAATTCATAAATTATGTTTTACCTCTTACTGCTAAGCAGAAGAATTATATATAATTTCATATATCCTTATTTCAGTTTGCCTCTTTAAAAACTTATTAGGAGACCAAGTATGATAAAAAATGGTTGTGACAGCAGCTCCTCTACTCAGGCAAGGCTGTGACAGTGACCCTCCACACTAGGGTATCACTGGGAGAATCACGGAGCAAGCTACAGGCAACATGGAAAACTGACATCATAGGTTAGAGGAGGGGCACACATGTCCTGCCCACTTTCCATGGGACAAGTGGACAGTAGGCCAAAAGCTGAAATTCTTCTATCAAAAATTCACTTACATAGGTGGTGCATAGGTTTTAGGGGGATTTTCCAAAACCCTATCAAGTATAAACTACCTTAGGAAATTAAACAGATGTCTCTCAACTGGGTGTGTCAGGAGGCACTGAAAGGCATGGTGCATATAAAGTGCGTCATCACAAAGGGCAAGAGTTACTAAAACATTTTTGTAAAATGAATATATATTATGGAACAGAATATACCATTTATATGAAGATCAATAGGAGACTTCAAAGAAATGTTCTAGTTGCCACATCCTCTTCAAACTAAGCCCCCAAATCCCATGAGTATGATTTTATGTCTTAACTATCCCTGTTTGGTAGGGTCAGGTTTCTAACTCTTAACTCTGCTCGTTTCTCTCTCCTTGGACCAGTGCCAGGTGTTTCAATTGTATCTCAATGCTTTACTATCTTCCTCATCAAAATATTCTTTCTTATTCTTAACTTTGTATTCATTCAAAGAAGCATGAAAGTTGTTTCCTCAAATATCTCAAAAAAAAAAAAAACCTGTTGGGATTTTCATTATCGTGTTAAACATAGATTAATTCAGCAAAAGATTGACATTTTTATATGATTCAGTCTTTCCATGAACATGGTATATCTTATTTCATCCAAACTCATTTTATATTTTTAAGTTTTATAGTTTTCTCTCTTAAAGCTTTACACATTCTTTTAAGGGTTATGTCTAGGTATGTTGTTTTGCTGTTGGTGAGACTATTGTTACTGTCTTTTCTCATATTTTCAGTGTGATCCACTCAGATGCTGGCTTTTTTTTTTTTTTTGCTTTTTTTTTTAGATTTTTATTTATTTGAGAGGGAATGAGAGAGAGCATGAGGGGGGAGGGTGAGAGAGAGAAGCAGACTTCCTGCTGAGCAGGAAGCCTGATGAGGGACTCAATCCCAGGACTCCAGGATCATGACCTGAGCCAAAGGCAGTTGCTTAACCAGCTGAGCCACCCAGGCATCCCTCAGATGCTGGCTTCTTATATGTGAAATGAAGGGCATGCCCATCTGAACAATTACACTCCTTCCAAATGTGGAAAGATGGGGTTTAGCCTATAAATTGATGATGAAAATGTTCTCTTCCTCATAAAGTTGTGAGTAGGAAGAATTAAGTACTTCTAATTAATCAATTTAATCAATTAAACATTTAGAACAGTGCCTGGTACACAGTGAATGCTCATTAAATGTGACTGCTGCCTTTCATCATCATTACCATTGTAATTTTTTAATAGTGATAGCATTATCATCATGGGTAGTAGTGATGTGGTAACTACAATGCCAGAGGCAGGATTTGTCACTGTCCCCATTGGACAGGGAACCATCCTTGCCTGGGTGGTTTTACCATCCTCAGAGAGGGCAGAGAGCAGGGACAGTCCTTCCCTAGGCTTCTCCAGCAAAGCCAGGTGTTAGCATCTCTCCCCTAATTTTTCAGTGCCCCAGGCAACCTCCTGACGCTAGACCCACTCTGATGACTAGCCAGAAGCATCATGGGCCTACCGGACAGGAGGCTGGGGCCCAGAGCAGAGATGAGGAGAGGCTATCAGTCCTCAAGTCCAGCTTAGGAAGCTCAAGTTCAGTCCAGGAAGCTCAAGTTCAAAACCAGGAGGTGGATGTCAGACCTCCCTGACATCCTCTCCACAGTGTGGGTGTGTTTCACATTTATGGACTCATAGACTGTTACAGTCAGAGAGTGGGGAGGCTTCAAGATCTTTGAAGTCAGACTGACACCCTCTGGTATTCCTCTTGACAGCAGATGGGTGGTGCCCAGGGTCAGGCCTATCAGTAAGATTTAACGCGCCCTGGCTACATGCCCATTGCTCTTCTTTTTTTTTTTTATTTTTTTATTGTTACTAAAATTTTTTTTCCAGTGTTTCAGGATTCATTCCCCATTCCCACACCCAGTGCTCCACACTTTAGGTGTCCCCAGTACCCACCACCAGGCTCTCCCATCCCTCCACCCCCCTCCCTCCAAGTCCCTCAGTTTGTTTCTGTGTTCAAAATCTCTGTTGTTTCGTTTCCCTCCCTAGATTACCCTAGTTCCCATTTGCTTTCCTTCTGCCACTGTCCTCCAGTTTGCCCCTCATGCACCG
>PITA01021768.1:0-15535 GCA_004023965.1 Spilogale gracilis | reverse complement strand
TCTTCTTAGTTAATCCTCTCAACAACATGAAGACAGTGAATGTAATTGAGCCCAAAGAAGTATGGGGCAATTGGTACATTTTCTTCAAGCCCCCTGTCGCATTTGATTCTCATAACAATCGTGTGAAATAGGCAGGGAGTAGCCGGGGCGCCAGGGCAGCCGCCACGCCCCCACTGCCCCCACTGCCCCCATTCTGGGTGATGGAGCCCAGCTCCTCTGAGTCCCAATCAGATTGAGACGTGTTGCCCAGGAGACAGCACATTGCTGCAGATGAGTGAGCAATGAAGACCCGAAACGTTGTACTAAATTTTCTTTTCTTGGATCCTCCTTCCTCCGCAGCAGGTTATTTGCCAAATGAGTCTCAGAGCTCATAAGTGTTTCTAGGCCAGCCAGCTAGCCCAGTTGAGTAAGAGGCCAGCCAGCTAGCCCAGTTGAGTAAGCTGTGTATTTTTCTAATGGACTCTAATGCCATCTCCTGAAGTTTATAGAATAAAAGTGTGATCAGCTTTAATGACCAATTTATGCATGGTAATAGTCGGATGTGGCTGGCTAAGCCCCTTGGGGCTTCTGGAAGGGCTGTAAATTGAAGCTGGTAACTGTACTTCCTCACTTCATTGACCGGTTCCTCTCACCTCCAGCTCAGAAGTGACATGTTCTGTCATTAGCACCGCGGCATCCGTCCCCAGCTACCCCCTCCCCATGTGTGTTGACACATTTTATAGCCAAAATAAATGCAACAGAAGTGTTACACAAACATTTATTGCCTCGCCTATCTAGCTCTCATTGAGATAACTTTTTTAATATTTCCTCCCTGGGTGAACTGCATATTTCTCTTCCATCTTCTGTAATTGCTCTGGGTTAATCCCTTACAGCCCTGGATTACAGCTTTTAGCTTTCTGCTGGGCCAAATTTAAATCATTTGATTTTTCCTTAACAGCGTGTGAGCATTCTTGTTACAGTAAAATGGTCCTATGGCTACTTTGGTTGGCTTGCCTTGATCAGTTCCGTAATTCCATGGGCAGCTCCCCACCAAAGCACTGCGTAATTACTGACAGGTCTAGGTTTTAGAACTGGACATAGAGCCTTGGTTATAACCAGAGACGCTAGACACTGGCATTTTTAGTTACCGAGTACTTACTGCACATTTTTTACGTGCCTAGCACTGTCCCAAACTGTGCTGTGAAAGCAGCTAAGTCAGAACGAGTAGGATGTGAGCCCGCCTTTGTCGCCAGCAGTCACTGAGTCTCATGCAGAGGAGCCAATTCATTCACAGAGGCTCCCAGGAGAGAGCCAGAGAGCCCCTTCTGCAGAGGGGACCCAGGGAAGCTTCAGCCATTCACCCAAAGAGTGGGTAGGCTTTTGTATGGTGGACATGGAATGAGCCTTTCTTGGAGCGAAGACAGAAGCTGGAGGACCCAGGGTCTCCCGGCAGTCGGGGAGAAATTCCAGGGTTCGTAGGAGGGGGCGAGAGCCACGGGAGGATGGTGACTGTCAGACCAAGGGGCCTGGACAGCTGGTAATTGACATGCTCCCCTAACACTGACAGTAAGATCTGATCTCATTTTTTTCCCCCAAAAGCCATAAAAGTGTTGTATTTGAATGGAATTTTTTAAATCTAATTGATGTGTCTGTCAAAATGGGCTGCAGACTTGAAGGGTTCCTTGTTTTTTGGTGTTTTTTGGGTTCATTTTTTTTATCTTAAATTTTTTATTTAAATTCAGTTAATTAACATAATGTGTTATTAGTTTCAGAGGTAGAGCTTAGAGAGTCATCAGTTGCATATAACACCCAGTGCTCATTCCATCACATGTCCTCCTTCATGCCCATCACCCTGTTACCCCCACTCATCCCCCCACCAGCCTCCCCTCCAACGACCCTCAGTTTGTTTCCTAGAGTTTAGAGTCTTTTATGGCTGGGGCACCTGGGTGGCTCAGTGGGTTAAAACCTATGCCTTTGGCTCAGGTCATGATCTCAGGGTCCTGGGATCGAGGCCCGCATCGGGCTCTCTGCTCAGGGGGAGCGTGCTTTCCCCTCTATCTCTGCCTGCCTCTCTGCCTACTTGTGATTTCTCTCTCTGTCAAATAAATAAATAAAATCTTTAGTTTAAAAAAGGAGTCTCTTATGGTTTGCGTCCCTCTCTGTTTCCGTCTTAATTTATTTTTCTGAAGGTTTGTTTTGATTGAAGTTCCCTACAACCTGAGCTCTTTGCATCGCCCTTTGCTCTTCTTTCTTCAGTTTTCTTTGGAGCCTTTTCCATGGAGCTGCTTGCAGCTTAGGTCACCCCATATCACATCTGCGTTCTTGCAAGAGAGCACTTGTCCCCTCAAAGTTTCCATCCTTTTGACTGGTGGACGAGGAGAACCACTGCTATGTTCACCGTATCCCCAGAGGGCTGGGAGCAAGGAGAAGAAGGCCCCACGACAGGCAGACCCCGTGTCCTTGTTGCAGGACATCAGGAGTGAGTTGTGGGAGGAGATGTGTTTATCCCTGGTGTGGTGAATGTGCTGCTGGGTCTGCAGACCACCCACCAAGGAGACCACGTTTTCTTCTAGGATGTCAGAACATATGGCTCAACTCAGGGCCCCTCAGGGGCCACCAGCTGCTCTGACAGGTGTCTGAGATGGGTCCTGGCGACCCAGCAAGCCATTACAGAGGCTGAGAGGTGGAAAGAGCAGCTGCGCCTGTGAGCACAGCACAAGATCTAGAGAAGCTGAATCATTATGTTGCACACTTGCAACAGTGTACCAGGATGTGTCGACCGACTCTCTGCAAATAAAAAAATAAAATAGATGGGACACCTGGATAGCTCAGTGGGTTAAGTGTCTGACTCGATCTCGGGTCATGATCTCAAGTCCTGGGATCAAGCCCCACATCAGAATTTAAGCTCATCGGGGAGTCTGAGGATTCTCTCTCCCTCTCCCTCTCCCTCTGCCCCTCCCTCCCACTTGCATGCACTCTCACGCAAAGAAATAGATCTTTTTTAAAAATAGAATAGAATGTTAAAACAAGACAGGAAAACCACATGAGGGTCCTGATTCTGACCCCTGGCCACTCTGGTCAGCTGCTATGGTCATTGAGAGGTTCTCTTGTTTACTGAAAGAGCAAAGACCCCAAATTACCCATAGATAGGGACCAACTGCTCTGAAATCCTTTCCATACCAGTTTACCAGGTTCTAAGAAAGTATCACTTAGGAAATGCTTTTGGAGAAGACTCTTTGTTCCAAAGGAAGGACCAGTCATCTGTGGCCCTGGGTTATGGCTGCAGCATCTGCCTGGGGCAGCAGGAACATCTGGCACTAACGGAAACACTCCGCGTAAGGCAATGCTTAGAAAGGAAAGGGCAGGAAAGACAAGAGGCAAGAGGTGAAAGAAGCCAGACCACTGTCCTCAGCCCCGCCTGGACCAAACAGGCGGCTGTGTTCTCGCCCAACATAGACAAGATGCATCTCTGCTTTATGCTGAAGTCTTTCCAAACAGGAGAGCCGGTTCTAAAGGGAGGGGGTCGTGTTCGGGGAGGAGCTGCTCTGCACACATCCGGGTGGCTCTCTCCCTGCGGCCAGCAGCCAGGGAGCCGGGTGGATGGTCTCAGCCGGCTCGGGCCAGCCGGAGGAACCAAGGCCGTGCCTGCTGCTGCCGTTTCAAAGGCCAAAAAGGACTGAGTCTGGATCTCAAACTTGTTCTCACAGTGAGGGAATAGGAATTGGAGGGCGTGGGGAATTAGCAAAGGCCAGCCCAGTGACTGCACTTGGCCCCACGAGGCGGCTCCCTGCAAGGAGCAGCCCTGTGATGGCAGACACTGGCATGTAAGTGTTAGCAGTGCTCTTTCTGACCTTTCACAACTAATGGATTCTGTGTCTTTCTTTGCCTTCAGGTCCTCATCGGCCAAATGTATTTGACTGACAAGCTTATCATTGAGAATCAAGAGAAGCCTGGGAGCTAGGGGGCCGGGACCCGCCACCACCGGCAGCCGTGGACCAGCTTCAGCATCCGTGCTGCACTTGAGGTGGACCACCGGTGGCCTCTCCCATCAGCTTAGAATAGCCTCTTGCTCGGCCTCCCCTGTAGGAGCTGATAAACCCAGGCTGGTTTCCAGTGAGAAAGGCTGGTGGGCTCTCCTTGATTCAAGTGTCAGAGTGAAGAGCTGGAGCTCCCTCCTGATAATGCTGTGTATTATCGTGTCCCCTCTCCACCCCACTTCTCTTTTTTATCTCGTCACAGCCTGTATAGAGCCCCTCCACCCTCTGTTATTGCCTCTTTGTTGACAATAAACAGAACTGTCTCCCGGACGTCTTCTTAGGCCAGATATGCTCCTGATGATGAGTGTGCTTTCATTTCCTGCTGTTGGCAGCGCCTGCAGAGGGCCATGGGGACCCAGGGGGAGGCTCCAGACCCGAGCTGAGCCCCGCTTTGTGGAGGCAAGTTTAGGCGCCCAAGATTTGAAGGGCAGCACGCCGTAGGGCAAGGCCAGGGGGGTAAAGGGTGCATCCCGCAATTTATACCTGGGCCCGGTGCCACCACCGAGGGGCCGGCCTGCGGCTCCCCGCCGGGAGATGTGATATCGGCGGCCCTGCTGCTCCAAGTGTGGTCTGAGGATGGGCACTCACAGCCCCACCTGGGGGCTGGTCGGAGATGCAGAATCTCTGGCCACACCCCAAATGCTTTGATTCCAAGTCCTGAGTGTAACACATCTGGGTGCCCCCAGCCCACCCTGAGGTCGGGGAAAGACCATTCAGCTCCGCTTCCCAAACCTGGCTCCCCCAGGCTCCCTTCACAGAGCCATAGGCATCTGCAGAACTGGACAGTTTTTTAAGAGGAATTTCTCAGCACTTCCCTCCCCTTGGATTCTGACTTAGTGAGAGGTGAGGCGTGATCATTTATATCTACATGCTTAAAGTCCCCTAGTGTTTTTACTGTCTAGTCAGTTTAGGAAACTCTGCTCTTTGAAGATGTTGCTAGTAATAGAGACATTTGTGTGCATTTAGCCTTGGAAACACATCAGCTACAAACCTAAAAGGAAGGTATTAGATAACTGATGGATTTCTGGGGATTTTAGGGGAGACCCACATAACTATCTGAGTGACTTGTTTACCTTCATAAACGACACTAAATGAATTCATTACTTAGGTGTTGAGGTTTGGAACAGGCTCCTATGAGTATTTCCAGATCCTAAAATCTGTTGTGACAGTGTCACTGAGCCACAGCCCCTGGCATTCTAATTCTTAGAGTCATGTGAGCCAAGCGAACACAGTCTGGGTCCTCCTCCTCCCCCACGTGAACAGATCCGTCTGCCGGCTCAGATGGTGGGTTTTGTTCTGATGATGCATTCAGAAGAGATTACAAGTGTACTCCTGGTTGGCCGTTCAACTTAGGACTTGAGAGAGCTTTTGCCAATGAACAGTCTTGTACACCTGCACCTCGGTAGGTCTTGGACTTGACCCCCCACCCACCCCACACCCTGCCACAGCGCAGAGTGGACAGTGAATGTCGGTGACGTGAGAAACGTGCTGTCTCCCTTCGGCTGACTGTCATGGGGCAGTCACCTGCCCTGGGATGTGCGGCTCTGGGTCACTTTTTCCACTCTGCGTCAGTAAGATATGGTCCAAGGACTAGCTAATGGATGTCACCTCTGATTTATACTTAATGAATTAAAGCAGCTGCTACTTGGAAACCTAAGTCCAGGGCTGAACCTCTCCCCTGGAAGTGTCAAGTTACCGGCAGGGTATCCGCACCAGAGGAGACCAGACTTGAGTCACGGAGGCGGTGGACCAAGCTAACTTAGCTCGTTCTGCAGGCCAGAAGAGCAGGTCACTTTATGTTAATTAAAGCCCACGAATGGGTTTGAACAGGCCGAAAGCCTCAAATAGCTAATTTTTGTGACTCGGATAAGAATAACTATGCATTAGGAATATATAGGAAGACATGAAAGAATCCCGTCCCATAAAACCCACAGTCTTGCACCCATCCTCCAGGCACGCAGGCAGAGCCTTGCACTGGGCTCTGGACCCAAGGGGGATGCTAGAGCTTTGAGTAAAGTGACGTCCCCATGGGGCGATCTCTGTTCCTACAGCTAAGCGCTCCCCGTGCCCGACTGGAGCCCCACATCACACTCCGCCTCACGGTCCTCTAGCGGGCTCGGCTGTTCTGAAGGAGCCATTCGGGCTGGGGTCTGGGACCACTTTCCAGTGTCGGCGTTAAGCAAGTGAGAAACGCCAGGACGAGTTAACCTCTGAGACGAAACCATCATCCAAGCACAGCTCTTCTCCAGACCTTCAGAGAGGACACTCAGTCTGGCTACTGTGCTTTAATAGCTGGGAAACCTCTTGAGCACGGGCACGGCTGTGTTGTTCTGATGGCTACTGGAACTGAAAGAAGACCGTGGATCCGACGGAGCAGTCTTCACATCTGCTCTGCTCTGCCACCAACAGCAGCTGCTCTTAACCCCCTTCAGCCAGCACCTCCAGCGCCTGCGTACCACCAACACCACCAGCCGGCATTCAGGAGCACAGGGGACAGGCTAGGGGGACCTCTGCGGAAATGACAGCATGGCAGACCTGCCTGGCATTAACGACTCCACCTGGTCCAACCCCCACATCTGCAGGTGTGAGAACCAAGATTCTGAGCATCGCCCAGTCATCTGCGAACCTTTTCCTGCCGCCCCTTTCGCTGGTCTTTCCGTTCATTCAGCACTGACGGTGAGCCAGGGAGTGCTAGGTGCAGAGGGGGAGACCAGTGGACAAGGCAGCCCCTGCCTTCACAGAGCTTGCAGTCCAGCAGGGGAATTGGATGAGAAAGGACACATCTGAGGAGTGTTACAAACACTGAAATAAAAGGTCTTCTAGGAGCTGATGGGAATATTCGGAAAGCCCTCCCTAAGGGAAGGGGGATTTAAACTGAAGGTTAAATGAGGAGTTGGCTGGACACAGAGTCGGGAGAGGAGCTGTCTAGACAGGAGGAACAGCACATGCAAAGACCTGAATGGGGGTGGGGGGAGGAGGAGAGCACTGTCTAAGGAACTAAGGTAGCCCAGGATGGTTAGAAGCAAGGATGGCTCCCAAGGCAGGGAGCAGACTGGAAGGCCCAGGGAGCCTTGGACTGAGGCTGTAAGAAGCTACTGAAGTCTTCCAGCAGGATGAAGGTGGTACGGGAGGAGAGATGCAGGGAGACTAACTTTTATGGGCAGCGGAGGAAAGGTTAGATCGGACACTAATCCAGGTAAGAGACGGTGGTGACTTCACCTAAGATGGTGACAGGGGCAAGGTAGAGTCACCATCATCCTGAGAAGAACTTGTTTTGTGCAGCTGCTCTCCCAAGGCGAATGTGGAGCTGAGCCTCCAGCCGAGTCTCGCTGAGGTCAGTCTGCTGCAGCCAGCCCTCGGGCCAACGATGCAGAACAAATAACTGTTTAAGGCACTGAGTTTGTGGGACGTTAGGGAGCAATGACGAGCTAATACAGGGGGCTA
The DNA here is from genome assembly GCA_004023965.1 of Spilogale gracilis. Lineage (NCBI taxonomy): Eukaryota > Metazoa > Chordata > Mammalia > Carnivora > Mephitidae > Spilogale > Spilogale gracilis. The sequence continues at coordinate 8,075 of PITA01021768.1, read as the reverse complement.
GTGTGATAATGTGTCTCTTTTTCAGGGCCACCTAGCAAACCAAAGAGGAGGAAGGCGGACAATAGAACGGGAGCTCTTGTGTTGAGCCCTTCCCTCAAGCACCTGCAGTGTAGAGGGGTCACATGTCCTACGGACAAAGGGGCTTGCCAACTACTGGCCCCCATTAGTGTGTGCACTGAGCACAAAACAGGACCCCAAAAAAGAAAATAGAGTCAACAGGACTTGGTAATTGATTGGATGTGAAGTGCAGAGTGGGTATCAGGGGAGTCCAGGAGGGTCCCACGTTTGGGGCTGGGTGCCTGAGCAGAGAATTGGGCTGCCCACCAAAGCCAGACAGCAGTGGGCATGGTCTGAAGCTTTGTCCTGACTTGAGGTCAAACAACCTCAAGTTCAAACAGAAAGACTAGCATCTACCAATGTATCTCTTACTTCCAAAGGTTGAAAATATTATTTCTGGTTTTTTAAAACAAAGAAAAAATCCACTGGGAGAAAACTATCTAAAAGACCCTTAAAAAGAGATTTTACCCATAGCTCTCCGTAGAACAAATATCTTCCTTCTACAGGTAAAGCCTATAGGTACGTATTCTCTCTGAGGACAGGAGGAATAGGGGGTATTTTTCTGTATTTTGCAAAAGGATGTTATAAGATGTTTAGAAAGGTGAAGGAAGGTTGGTCTACCCATTCTAAGACTATGGTTCTAAGAACGCTTCTAAAATGCACAGTAAAATATCAATTGTACAGAAAATGCACGAATATGTTTTATAACAGAATGAGCGGCTTAGGTTTACTCAGTAGCTCCCTAGGCTGGAGGACATAACAGGCACTGCGGCCAGGCTACAAATACAGCAGCAGCGGCAGAAAGGATAAGCGCTCAAAACACAGAAGGAGAAAGCATTTCCTATGCCAAGAATGATGTTCTCTGAGTTGGGAACTCTTCTTCTGGACCTACCCACAGTCACGAACAAGAAGTTCTTTTCCTTGGTAAATATGGCCAGAACCCAGATGACCAATTCTTTTTTTAATCCTTTTTTTTTTTTTTTTTAAGAGAGAGAATGGGAGGACGGGCAGAGGGAGAAGGAGAGAGAATCCCAAGCAGCCCCCGTGCTGAGCGCGAAGCCAGACCCTGAGATCACGACCTGAGCCTAAATCAAGAGTCAGTCTCAACTAACTGAACCACCCAGCAGCCCCGAGATGACCAATTCTTGAGTAAAGACAATCATATGAACCAAAGAACATTTTAAAAGTTCAGCCCATTGAACTCTGCCCATGGCTTTATGACCGTGGCCCAGTGTGTGATTCAGAAGCCACGAGGAACTGCCACATTTTCTAGATCATTAGAATAGACAAGTCTGGTGGGTCACGCCAACGAGGGTGGGGAGGCCCGTGAAGATGTCCATTATTATGAACAAAAGGAACCGTCCATGGGAACTTGTGCCTCACACATCCCGAGTTGGCAGGCGCCTCATCACTAATCTAGTATTAGCCAAGTGTTACAGAAGGATCTGGAAGAAAGCTGGAACTTGGTAGCGAAAGCAATGATTTCTGTAGTATCCAGCAGGCTCTCCCTGTGACTATTTGCCCATCCCGTCTGGACCGCCCCTCCTCTCCCCCTCTGAGAACAGTCAATCTTTCTGCAGCCCTTATCAGTACCTCAGGGAACCATTCATGAAAATTGCTTCTCATGTTGAGATCCATGTGAGAAACAACATCTTGTTTGGGAACTCTTCTTCTGGACCTACCCACAGGACCTACCACATAATCTTGCTTTTGCTCCAGGACCAAGTTTTAAGTGCAAAGAAGGAGACCTGGCAGAATCTGATGGTGTTCTTTGCCTGAGGGGCATTGACACGGAATGGCAACAGCAACACGGTCAGTGTCTTGCCCTCTCGAACTGGGACCACACGCAAACGTTGACCCCGACAGAGCTGGAGTTGCCTTTGTTGGGGTCTTTTTGAACTGGCTGCTCGCAGACTAGCCTTTCTGTGCTGACCAGTGTGGCCGTGTCCATCACTAAACATTCGGGCTGCCCCTCCCAGAGAAGCTGGGCGTCTGGGGATCAGCAGGGTTCAGGAGGAAAACAGCGTCCTACTGCCATGATACGTGTTCTTAGAACGTTCGATGACACTAAACCTTTTTTTTTTTTCATTAGTCCCAAAGTTACTTTATTTACTTCGTTGAGAGTGTCACTTAACTGGCTATCACTTAATCTCTAAGACATTGCAATAAAACTTCTGATCGGGGACAGTTGATTGGCTCAGTTGGTTAAGCGTCTGACTCCTTATTTCAGCTCAGGTCATGATCTCAGGGTCCTGGGATCGAGCCCCGTGTCTGGCTCCCTGCTCAGTGGGGAGTGTGCTCTCCCTCCCTCTGCTGCTCCCCTTCCCTGTGTTCTCTCTCAAATAAATAAATAAAATCTTTAAGAAAAAAAACTTCCAATCAGTTATTAAGTGAATTCATGTGACTTCCTCTTTCTTGAATACAGAGACAGCTTAATGACCATGTAGTTGGTTCCAGGTTTTTAAAGGACTATTTCAGTTAGGTGTATACATTTGATGTACACAGCACACACAGGTTATAGGATCTGTGACTGCAATATTAATGCCAAGTGTCTATCCCATCCATATTTGCCACAGTTACTCCTCCACTCATGCTTCAAACATGTAACATATTTAAGAAGACCAAGGGACCAAATGTTAGCATGTATTTTCACTTTAAAGGCACCAAGTCCTTGTGAGATTGGTAAATACAAGCTTGTTCAAAGGGGAGAAAGAATATATCAGTAACTCAGACTGCAAAAAAAGGAAACATTTCTTTTTCTTAAAAAAAGAATTAGAAGACAGGAATGTGGAGCGGTGGGAGGAATGAGGATGGTGGAAACAAACTAGCCCCTGGGGCCAGACAGACCAAGTCCTGGGGGTCCCACCTGGACGAGGGGCTGTTCCTCCAGCTGGGCCTCTAATGACTTGGCCATACTGCCTGAGTCCCCCAACTGGGGACTTTGCTCCTTCCAGGCCATGTGGGACGGTCAGATCCCAGGACCCCTAACAACCTTTCTAGCTGAAAAGCTTGCAACTCCTGTTAAGTCCAAAGGAAAGAACCCATCCTGGAGACTCTTTGAATGTTCTTTTTGGAATAATTAGCAGGAAATCTTCAGGACCCTTCCCCTGAGTAGTATGGGGGTCCGGTGCTGTTTGGGGGGTGGGCCATAGTTTTCAGCCCAGCCCTCAGTCCATAAGAATGTGGATTTGGTGTTAAACTGGGCAATGCAGCCCACTGGGCTTTCTGCAAAGGTACAAGGAAGTCCCAAAGGCAGACTCTGACCCCTCAGAATCCTCCCCAGCCTCCAGTCCAGTGTCTGACCGAGTAAGTGGGTTTCCATTTTTTTTCTAAACTGAAAACATTTTTCTGGGGGCACCTGGCTGGCTCAGTCCGTAGAGCACGTGACTCTTTGATCTCCAGGTTATGAGTTCAAGCCCCACACTGGGTTGTGGAACCTACTGTCGCAATCCCCGCCAGCAGAGAAGACGCAACACACGGGTCCACGTTGAAGCTCCCGTTTATTCTCTGGTTCCTCCCCCCTCTCGTCTCTAGTCTTTCCGGAGGTCTCCCTCTTCTCCCCTCCTCCTCGTCTCGCGGCCTCTCAGTCTCTCAGTCTCTCAGTCTCTCAGTCTCTCAGTCTCTCACCGTCTCTCCGCCTCTCACCGCCTCACCGCCTGCCGCCTCTCCCCTGCCTCCCGACGTCTCCCCTACCTCTCGTAGTCTCCCCTCAGGAAGCTTTCTAGCCCCCTTTTATATAGTATACCAGCCAATCAGAGAGGAGATCACGTGGGGCGTGGACTGCACGACGAGCAGGCATTGGTGGAGTCCGGTGATCACGCACTGAGCACGGACCCACGTATGAGGCGTAGGGTCACGTGATCTTCAGGGCGGGCGCTTCCTGGAGCTGCTTCATGTGCTCGGCGCCCGGGGCCCGTAGCTTCGGCAGCAGCGCTGCGGGCGTTTGCTGTGGAACTCTCCACAGCAGACGCAGCGACATCTATGGGGCGTGCCCCCGACAACCTACTTTTTAAAAGTAAATATAAATATAAATAAATAAATGAAAACTTTTTCTCTGAGCTTCTGCTGGCTGCTGAGATTCCTAAAGCAACATTTGGAGCCGCGGAAAAAGAAAGGAGACATCCACCTCTTGGTTTACTCTTATTGTACCAGCAATAGCTTTGGTTTTGCATGTTTTCCCACCAGGCATGTGGTTATGAACATAGTCATGTTCATAACTATGAACGTTCTGAACATAGTCAAAGAGTGAGAACTTTCAGTAGAGGCAGGCTGTGGGCCAGCACGAGTCAGGGGATTCCTGCTCTGGAGAATTATTGGGGGAACACAACTAAAACACATGTAGAACAACGAGGGAATGACCAAAGGCTGGCCTGACTATGAGAGGAAGAGAACAGTGTGGACAGGAGAGAACTCCAGAGATCCAGGGGCCTGAATAAGCCTCAGAGTGGGAGTGCGGTGTCGGGAGGAGGAGGATGGGGAGCAGTCCCATGAGCGCGCTGTGCGAGGCAGACACACTGAATGCACGCCAGAAAAGACAGCAAATCCTGGTTCCTGGGGGCTTAGGACTGACAAAATAAGCACAGGTCCACAAGGTCGCTCCAAGCTGCAGACATCCAGACAGCCCTTCATTCTCTTCATCTTCTAGCTCTGTCTCTTCCAGGCAGTAAGATCCCGGGTAAGCAGCTTCTCAAAACTTCTGTGTCCCCATCTCTAAAATGGATCTCACTGCCTACCTGCCTTACAGGGTGGTTGTTAAGACTTCAAATGTGTGGGGCTCCTGGGTGGCTCAGTCGTTAAGCATCTGCCTTCGGCTCAGGTCGTGATCCCGGAGTCCTGGGATGGAATTCTGCATCCGGCTCCCTGCTGGGTGGGAAGCCTGCTTCTCCCTCTCTCACTCCCCCTGCTTGTGTTCCCTCTCTAGCTGTGTTTCTCTCTGTCAAATAAATAAATAAAATCTAAAACAAAAGTAAAAAATAATAAAAAATAAGAATTAAAAAACTGTGAATGCGTAATACACATAAAGTTCTTCTGCCATATTTGATATAGAATAAGCCAGCAGACCTCGGGTGTTTCATCATTCCTTTAGAAACTACCAGACACCTCAGGGGTTGTAGAAGTGGACGCCTTGTGGATTCTTACCTTAATGTACTTATTGACAGCACATTCCACACCAGACTTAAGATACGCAAATACCTTTGCAAAGTCTAAAGTAGTAAGTTACCTAGGAGGGCTCTACTTATAGGGCCAGAAGCAGGAAGGGAGGTAAGATCAAAAGGAGAAATTACTTCTGCCTGAGTTGTAAATTCTAGGCTAAGGAGCCTGAGTTTTATTTGGTGGGAAAGGGAACCATTAAGAAGGGACCAGCAATACACAGCAGACTAACTGCATAGTGACATACAGAATGTCCCTGAGGGGAGACAGCTGGGAGATTGCAATAACTTAGATGCACAGAATCTAAGGCCTGCCTGGGGTTAGCAGTTGTGTGGAATGGATAGAGAGGAAAGAATGAGTCCAAAAGGTATTTCCAAATGACAGATTTGAGGCGAGATTGGATACCTAAAATATAGAATGGGAGTGAAGCAAAGGTAACTTGAGTGCTGGGTCCTGAAAGACTGGCCGGGTGGGTGGCCTCTCCCTGTAATAAGGTGCAGGGCACCAGCACGTCTCCCTTACGGCAAACTCATCCATATACATATACCCCACTGAACCTCTGTATGTCTACAGTTCACAGTACTCTGAGTTGCATTTGCAGTAGAGACACTTTGGGGTATCTGCCCATCTCCCGAGACCCAAACAGGAGGAAGGGGCTCTCGACAACCATTTGGCACCATAATCCGACCCCACGTCCAGCCACAGCTAATGGAACAGGGCTGCATACCCTCTTTGACCCAAAGGGAGCCAAATTTTTTCTCCTAGAAATTCAGAACTAGAAAGTGAGAGTTCTATTTCTCTCCGGATTATTTGCTGGAACTCACGAGGCACAGACTTGGGAGAAGCCACCTTCCATCTGTCATGTAGACAGGGAAGAGGAGAGTCTGCATACCCTCTAGTCTGCAGGGAGGGATAAATGCAGCAGAATGGAGCCAGATGCAGCAGACAGAGTCCCTCGTGACTCTGGAAGCTCCGGGCTGCCTTCGGATGCCCCGGGACAGCCCGAGAGCCATCAAACGAACTCCCCTGTCTGCTCAAGCTGGCTTGAGTCAGTTTCTGTAACCTGCAGTTCGGAACAGTGACTCGCACTGTTGCTTGAACTATGCGGCCATGTTGAAGACTACAAGAAGTTCACTAATGGAAAGGGGACCCAGTCCCTGTAGGTAACTGGAACTTTGATGACAAGAAGTAGGAAGAAGAGGGAGGTTGACCTCTTGTCCCCTTTTTTAAGAGGTCTAGATGTCTAGGGCTGCACCCTCCTGAGAGACCTAGAAGAGAAGAAAGAACCCAAGCAAACTCTCCTTTCCTGCTCACGGATGAACTCCAGATGTGTTGTCCCGCTGCGGTTGCGTCTGTGTTTACTATGCCTGCACGTGGTCGAGAGCAACACGTCTGGGTCAGGCTGTCCTGGATTCAAACCCAAGCCCCATCTCTTACTAACCAGGCACATGACTCAACCTTTCTGAGACTCAATTTCTTTATCTTTCAAATACGAGTAATATGCCTTTCCCAAAGTTGTGCTGGAGTCTCTAAGGGGGCCCAGTGGCCCAAGCTTTGTGCCCCTTAAGAAATAAGAACAATGAAGGTCAGTAGAAACAGAATGACTTCTTTGTCGTAGGTGCCGGCTCCGGTGAACAGCACTGCAAATGTGTGCGTCAGAGCGGGTTACATACGTCGTGTCCCCGAGGAGACCCTTCCCCAGGAACGTGTGAGTCTGCAGAGTGTGCACTGCCCAGGTTGTGGCCTCCCACTGGTGTGAGAGGGACACCCTCAGAACCTGTGACAGGATCTCACACAACCGGAAACTGTGGCCCGATGGCCACCACCCACCCAGCAGGTAACTGTGGGCAGCAGTGAGGGGGGCACCAGAGCCCACCAGTGAGGGAGAAATCCCTCTGGGCGACCAGGCGTGGAGAGACAGTGTTTCCCCTCCCCAGCCCCAACCCACAGTTGTGAGGATTGAGGGAACTAACCCTGGCACCTGGCCTCACATCCCATGGGAACCTAACCAAGTCAAAACCGGCCGTTGTGTTCAGCAAGAGAGACACATAGTTGACAAGTTAGGACACCACCGACAAGAACTGCCCACAATTGCACTTGAGGGGAGCATATCTCAGGGAGATGTGGGATGGGGCATGGGCACCGGTAACTCTCTCACTCGTTCCGTCCACCCTGCTTCAAGATGGGCTGGGAAGATCTCCACCTACGGTCACGACTGCCATACGCCTCCATGGCAGGTTTTGCTATTCCCAACAGCGCTGCTAGTAACTTCCTTGGTCGTGCCCCTTGGTGCCCCATGGACGCACCTGTGCACCTCTGTGGGACTCCTGATCGGGGAGTCATGTACATTCTGCTCTAGTAGATACAGCCCAGCAAGTTTGCAGTGTGACGGGCCTACTCCTGGGATGTCTAGACATACGGACATGTGAGAACAAGGGGGACGTAAAGGGCTGAGGGGTAGCTCTCTGCTGTAGGAGGCAGCGGCCTTTGCCCAAAGCCCACTCACCCTCCACCCTCCACCGTGAAGGATCATCTGAGAGGAGCAGAGGCAGAGCCCCCAAGACCTACCTCCCTCCCCTACCAGACACTCTTGTAGTACCAAGTCCAGGGACTCTGAGGGTCAACGTTCTCTGAGGAAAACATTTCCTTGTGTGTGTGGAGCTGGAAGAAAGAAAGATGGGAACACGAGTGTGGAGAATGTGCCTGTAGATTTAGAATTGTCCACATAAGGGCCCCGCTGTCCTGAATGCAAGTTCCCAGAGAGCCACGTCCTCTGTACATCTTCATTCCCACGGATCCCAATACCATGGCTGTGCCGGCCACGCGGGAAGTGTTCCATCGCCGTATGCTGAAAGAATGGATAGATT
>PITA01021767.1:0-31925 GCA_004023965.1 Spilogale gracilis | reverse complement strand
ATGTTCATCGCAGCAATGGCCACAATTGCCAAACTGTGGAAAGAGCCAAGGTGCCCATCAACGGATGAATGAATAAAGAAGATGTGGTCCATATATACAATGGAATACTATGCCTCCATCAGAAAGGATGAATATCCAACTTTTGTAGCAACATGGACTGGACTGGAAGAGATTATGCTGCGTGAAATAAGCCAAGAAAAGAAAGTCAAGTATCACATGGTTTCACTTACTTGCGGTGCATGAGGGGTAACCTGGAGAACAGTGGGAGAAGGAAAGTAAATGGGAACTAGGGTAATCCAGGGAGAGAAACGAAACAACAGAGACTTTGGACACAGAAACAAACTGAGGGATTTGGAGGGAGGGGGGTAGAGGGATGGGAGAGCCTGGTGGTGGGTACTGGGGACACTTAAAGCGTGGAGCACTGAGTGTGGGGAATGGGGAATGAATCTTGGAATACTGGAAAAAAAATTTAAGTAACAATAAAAAAAAATGATAACTTGCACTTCATCAAAATTAAAAGCTTTTGCTCTGTATAAGACAGTTACAAATATGAAAACGTAAGCCAGAGACTTCGAAAGTGTTTTAAATAATATACCAACAAAAAAAAATTATGTCGTGCAAAGAACACTACAGTCTCCACAGTGAGAAAACAAACCAAGTAAATGAAAAAGATATATTAATAGCAACTGTACACATGAAAAGTGGCCCAATATCAATTAGTCATTAAGGAAACACAAATTAAATCTGGAGTGATATACTAATGCATACCTATTAGAATGGTTAAAATTATTTTTTTTAAAGATTTATTTATTTTAGAGGGAGAGTGTGCATCGGTGGAAGAGCAGGGTAGGGGCAGAGGGAAGGGAATAGAGGCAGACACCCCATTGAACACAGAGCCCAAGGCAGGATTGGATCTCATGACCCTCAGATCATGACTTGAGCTGAAACCAAGAGTCAGAAACTTAACTGGTTGATCCACCCAGGTGCCCCTAAAATGAAATTTAAAAAATAGACCAGTGATAGTACCAAGTGTTGTCAAGGATATGGAACGATTGGAATTCTCATCTGTTGATGGTAAGAATACAAAATGTTGCAGGAACTTTAGAAGAGAGCATAGCTGTTTCTGATAAAATAAGCTTCTACTGAACCCACAACCTGCAACCTCATTTTTAGGTATTTACCTTCTAGAAATGGCTTTATATTTGGACAAAAATCTGTACATGTATAGTTACAGCAGCAGTATCCATAGTCACCCAAATCTGGAAAAGACTTAAATGTTTTTATCATTTGAATAAATAAATTGTGGTATGATGAAATGTGATTCAACAGCAAAAAAAAGGGGGGGGGACAAACTATTGATAAACACCATCACTTAATCTCAGATGCACTATGTTAAATGAGAGTCATCATTTCAAAATCTTATAGAGTATTTGATTCTCCTAAATATATTACATTCTGGAAAAGACAAAATTACAGGAATGGAGAATAAATAATTGGTTTGTTTTATGAGCTGTCGGCATGCTTGCCTACCATTGAGTAGCACAAGAGAAATTCTGCAAGTGTGGAATTATTCTGTATCCTGTTGCAGTGATGCTTAATCAAATTTATACATATGTAAAAATCCATACAATTATATTAAATTGATTGTTACCATATGTAAATTTAAATATTTATTATATTACTTTTCAAGAAAGACTATATGTAAATGAGCATGCAGTCTTAAACATCGCTAGTGCAACTCAAAATAATTTTCTCAGTGATTCACTTATTTATTAATTCATGCCCCCATTCAAAAAATGTTTCCAAACTTTGTCACAGATAGAATTATTTTAAACCTTCTAGTTTCTCCTTCCTTTTTTTTTTCCTTAAAGATGAGTAGGGATTAAAAAAAAAAAAAAAAAAAAAAAAAGATGAGTAGGGATTGTAACAGAAATTCTGCCTATAAGTAAAGAGAAGTTTTCCTTAAAGTTAAGTCTACTGTTTTCTACCAATGAATTGAAGGAGAAAAAAAAACAAAGGGACCTTTGGTTATTTAGTTCTCATTCTCTCTCTGTCTCTGCCCCTGTCCCTCTATCACTGTCTCTCCTGCCTCTTCTCTCCCCCCACCTTTACTGATCAGGTCCAAATGCTTCCTGACTTTGAGAAGATCTGCATATTGAACACAGGCTTTGTAACCATAACCACTGAAACATATTATTTTTTCTTTGTGTTTTAAAAATATTTTCTTCTAATTTGTGTCAGTCATTTCTAAAATCAATATGGTAAGATACTAAGGTTGCATTTGGAGATGGGAGAGATCTTTTTTTTCAGACTTGTTTACTGGACTACAGCACTAGATTCTGTAACTAGTGTCATTTAAAATGAATAAGGTATACTCTGCTATTATCCCTATACCCACATATTGTCCTAGAGTATTCCTCAAGGTGGCAAGGTGAAATAATTGAGATGCCAAAGAAAAATGAAAAATTCTTAGGGCTCTGAATGAATGCCATTTAAGCACATTTTCTTCCTATTTATGAATATTTATATTTTCCCAATATTGAATGTAGTTCCAAACACAAAATATTCTGAGATATAAATTACCTTTGTAATTAAGGATTTAACTTATTTATTAGTAAAAATGTCATGACATAAAAATATCATATATTTAATAAGTAATCTATGCTATTTTCAATTTAGAGTATAGAAGCAGATAATCCAACAGCAGAATGGGGAAACAGCTGCATGAATTTCCTCATGGAACCAGGATTTTTCCACTGTATTGGATTCTATTTCCAGTATGAACTTGTAGTTTAAGATGTCTGATCCAAATCTAGACATTGTGTTCACAGTCTAACCCAGAAGAAAGAAGGAAATAGTTAGGGGCCATAGTGAAGAGTAACTGTATTTAAGTCCAAGTTACAAAAATCTGTGACTGAACATTTTTGCTTGAACCTCCCACATTGGAAGTTACTTATGTAGTAACATCTAGCTACAAATGAGTCAGTGAAAAGTGATGTCCATTTTGGGCAGCTCTACTTATTATAAAAAACAAGTTATATTAAAATGGAAAGGGGAGACCAAATATTGAGATGGATTGAGATTCTCTACCATACTTATCATATACTTTTTTTTTCAGTAGGATTTAACTCTCTTTTTTTTTTATTGTTACTAAAATTTTTTTTCCAGTGTTCCAAGATTCATTCCCCGCTCCCCACACCCAGTGCTCCACCCTTTAGGTGTCCCCAGTACCCACCACCAGGCTCTCCCATCCCTCCATCCCTCTCCCTCCAAGTCCCTCAGTTTGTTTCTGTGTCCAAAGTCTCTGTTGTTACGTTTCCCTCCCTAGATTACCCTAGTTCCCATTTACTTTCCTTCTCCCACTGTCCTCCAGTTTACCCCTCATGCACCGCAAGTAAGGGCTGGTATCCAAGATCTATAAAGAACTACTCAAACTCAACATCATATACTTTTTGTTGACCATGGTTTCTCTTTCAAAATCAGTCATTTATTTTAGAGGTAGTAGAATTACTCTTCTTGGCAAACTATGTGGATGATCATTATGCATTTTGATATTTTAGTTGTAAGTGTTTGAAACTGATGGTGTTCACCAATTATTTTGTGAGGAAAAGGGAATTTTCTGAAAATGGAATATGGAAATATTTAATCATATGCTTTTATTTTCTCTTCTATTCATATAAACACAAACATCACAAATCATGAACCCTCTTTATGGATATTTATACCAATAACATAATATGATATAATAATAAAATATTCTTACAGATTCACAAGTGGTAGAATCATAGTGATATCTTTATAGTTCCAAGAATAAAAGGAATTTTGTATTTTAGAAAAGCTTAGAAGTATTCTTCTTCATTGTATATATTTTTCAAGAACATCTTTTATTTTCAACCCAACTTCATTGCTTAGAAGATGAAAACATGCAAAATCAGTGATGCAATCTCAACTAAGAAGACTGAAAAGATCAGATTCCCAAGAATGTTCATGTGTCAGAATCACCATTTAGACTGAGAAAGACCCGGATAGTCATAGCTACATATTCCCAAATTATAGTGAGTGTTCATTCAAGTGGCAATAATAAATACAGGGAAATCTTTATGTCAAAAATGACATTGTGCTTAGTATATTTGGATTAAAGTAGGAGTCTAAATATATTGGTTTCTCTTTAGTTACTGAATTATAAACTGATTAGGTAAAGGGGCTCTTTCTTCACTTCTCTAAACTTTGACTTTTCAATTGGAGATAATAAATATTCAGTAATTCTTAAATCCATTCTACAAATATTTATTGAGTGCCACTTATTTGTTAGAAGGTGTGCTAGGCATTTTAAATGATTTTTCTTAAAGAGAATGGTGAGAAATCATGAATATTCTAACAAGAATGCTAACATTCAGGTTTTAGTCTTGACTAGGTCATGTCTTAACTCTGTGATTTCAAAATACAAGCTTTGCTTCTCTGTTTGTCTTCCCTGTTACTGCATCTGGGAGGGCATCCAGGAGGACATACTAGGCTCATTTCAATGCTAAAATTCCACTCTTAGAGGAACATTTATTTTATAATTAAATGACCATGTACTTCTTGGCCAATACTTTAATTTGTTCATTTCTTACTAAATTATGCAAATTTCACTAAGACTGGTGTTTCTTAGAAGTCATGATCCTTTCAGAAGCATACATGCATTTAACTCACACAATATATGTTTTTCACAAGAAATCAGAGCACATGGATCTTCCCTCTATAATTTCAAGTTGATTCAGTATGAGAGACTAATCTCCTCCCAAACCTTCTGCTACCTTGTCCTATGATAGCCAAATATTTGATACCAAAAAAGAAGTATTTCCTCCTGAGGTTACATTATTTATGCTTTCACTCATTTATGTAGGAAGCAATAATCCTCACTGTGAATCTAAATCTCTTGTCGTCACTATGGCTCTCCTGGTAATCACTTCAATGTACTTTAAAACTATGCAAAGTGGGCTGCCAATAAATTACATGGACATCTATATTTTTCATTTTCTTTGGATAGTTAATTTATGTTGACAATAATTATAAATCTTTCATAGATGTAACTACTTTTAGACCAAGGATATATGGCATATTTACTGCTCCAATAAAGCCCTGTTTGTTTTTTCCTTCTGGCATGGGGGCTGAGCAGGCAGGGTAATAGGTATGCTGGCTAGTCAGCATGTGGTTTGTATAAGATTCTTCAAGCAAAAAGTCCATTCCAGCATATTGGTGTTCTAGAAGAGAGGAGAATCATGTCTCTTCCTTCTTGCATGTCAAGGAAGACAGAAGTGTTTCTAAAGATCACCTGGAGGAGAGTGCTGTCAAAATGTGAAAGATTTTCTAGTATCTTAAGTTCAGAATGTAGTATGAGACATGCTGTGGTTCAGAACATAAACACCAGACATCAGACATTAGAGAAAGATAATATCGAAAGGAAAATGAATATGATACAAGTTTATCATGGTGGTCCACAGAATATCTTGATAAGCCAAAGCCATAATTATGAGCTTGCAAGCATCAGAAATCAGAAATTGCTTTTAGGAGAGAAATGAATACCAACAGTCAACTGAAGTGTCCATTGGACCCCCAGCACCTAAGGTGGGCATTAGTCATAGTTCTCAGAGATCTGTACAAATAAGAAAGTTATAGAGTGATCAGAAAGTAAGAGAAATCAGTCATTAAACTCATGATGAGTTGCGGTTATAACTATTTTTCCATTATATTTTAAGTGATTAAGGACATGATGCCTGTTATAGAAAGGATTCAGAATATTTGATAATATTTTGATTGCCTTCGCTGAGCTTGTCTTACTAAGTCTTTACCTCTTCCACCCCCCATTCATATAGTTCAATCCCTGGGACACACACTTGCAGAATTCCAATTCTGTATCCTCAGTGATTTGGACTAGAAGTAGGTATGTAATCCAAGCTGGCACAGTCAGAATTCTTTCATCAGTAATTTGGCATTTGGAACTTGGTGAGATTTTTTTTTCTCTGTTCAAGTGGCTGGATATTTAATATGGAAACTAGGGGACTGTGTTGCCATAAATTCTGCAATATGAAATGAAGCAAATAATTTCAGTATGAACAGGAAAGACCAAAACAGTCATGTAGGAAGGAAGGAGTGACTGTAGAGAGGGGTTCCTAATGACATAGGAATCCTTTATTCTGGTTTACTTTTTGACACAGAAGTCTGGATTCCTATGAAATCCCAACCAAAATCTGTTAGTTGCAGAAAATTAGGCTTATGTGATGAAAGAAAGAGAGATACTAAAAGACTAGGATCCATCTTGATTCATCAGTTTTGTCAGTTGGAGTTAAAGTTGGGCTTACACTATAACCAAGAAGATAACGGGGTTTATCTAGGATCTACATCTTCATTGGTTATAAAGAATACTGGCTCAAGACATGTGTTCATGAACCACCTACTTCTGGATCAGGTATTTAATTTTTAAAAACCCGAGTATCTAAGGATTTTTCTATCTTCATAACTATAATAGAAACTAAGACTTCTTGTAAGGGCACAGTTCAACAAAGCAATGAGGGATGCTTACAAAACCATTAAAAGAATGTATACAGTTTGTATACATAGCTGTAAGTTTTTGAATGATTCCATATATCAAGTTAGAGGTAATTAACACTTGAAGACTTTATATAATTTGTTGAGTTCATATAATTACCAAAGATTTCATTCATTTGATAATGATGTTATCTATTATCATCCTGCTTATCCATATGAAGTTGGGGTTCAAGATAGTGAATCATCTTTCTATGGTCAGAATATTCATGACTTGCTATTCCTCTGTGACTACACATTTCATATATAACCTCTTCCCTACGCATTGCCATTTACTAGCAGCTATGTATTGAATATCTTCTATATGTAGCAAATACTTTGTATATGTCTAATATTTGTAATCATCCTAAAGCCAAGGGGGTATGTGTTGAATGTGACAGCCAGGTTTTAGATACCAATGTGGCTCTGAAGTCTACCACATTAGATTACTTTGAGTTTTCAAAATTAAGCATATTTGCATATCTGGCTCTTCCCTAGTTACTAGAAAGGAAAAAAAATTACCAAGAAATTTAATATATATTCAGGGAGACTTAGATACTAGGGAACCAACTACAATAAAATTACAGTATTTAAAATCAGGAGCTATAGAGTTCACTTTTCCTGTTGACCTTACAATGGAATGGAAGATTTGGATATTTTAGGTATCTTTAGTGCTAGCTTTTGCAGTTATTCAGGAGTGGAGGTTCTAGGCAAGGAACTAAGTTGCTAGAATTTCTTTAACAAAGAACAACAAACGTTTATTTTCTCACAATTCTGGAGGCTAGGCAGGATCCACATGTTGGCAGGACTCCTTCCTTCTGAGGGCTTTTGCCTAACTTCTGGTGGTTTGCTGGTATATTTGGCCTGGAAGCATTACTCCTTTCTCTGCCTTAGTCTTGAGATGACACTTTTCCCTCTGTGTTTGTCTCTGTGTACATATTTTTACATTTTATAAGGACACTAGACTTTTTTTTTAATTAGAGTCCATTCTAATGACCTCATCTTAGTGTAGCTAGTTACATCTGCAATAACCCTATTTCCAAATAAGGTCATAGTCTGAGTTACTGGGAGTTAGGTCTCTGCATGAGACATGTTCAATCTGTAATAGGGTGTTTTTTAGATGGATAGTCTCTAACCCCAGCTCTTTACATGCAACGTACTTCATATTTGAAGTTGTTGTGTGGACTTCCAAAGACTATGAAGGGGACAGACCACCATCGACATCCCTTCTTTTCTCTGTCCATTCCCCTTCTTCCATCTGTATTCTGTTTATCTCTCCTTGCTTGCCTCCAAGTCTCTGCTATCTCTTACCACAATATCTCTGTAGTGAGTTAGCTTTTGCTTGTCTATTTGTACTTAGGAGGTTTTGCTGACTACATCACTTCCATTAGTTCTGGATGATTAAATTTTTCTTATATTCTAACCAGGCTATAAATCCAGCATTATTTTTAAGCAATTGCAAAATTGTTCTGTTCACATCTTTTGTCAAAGAATAAACCAATCAGTAAATCAGTAAATTTTACTGGGAAGAGAGTCTGTCTCATAAATTTCTTTTACAAACATCATAAACAGTCATGCTAGGAAGGAGCCAATTTAATTCATTATTTTTATTCTATGTCACTCTTTTTGAAAAAGATATTTAAATCTCTGTTCTGGCTGACTTCCACATTTAGTATAGAAGTGTTTGGAATTGCTGACTCAACCCAGAGCCCATTAATGTCTTCATTGTTTCTTTCCTTTACAAATACCATTAATCAAGAAACATTTAGATTTGTTTTTCCCAAAAGCTGGAAGGCTTAAACCACTTGCTATATACATAAAACCAATAGGTATTAGAAATTGGTAATAAGAGGGAGAGCCAGGAAATTCATTTCAGCTCCCCTTTCTGTCACATTTCCCCTTATGTTTTCCAGCATCTGATTTCTTGATTTGCTTAACACTTTGGGTTCTGTGCAGTTCTCTGTGATATAGAGATCAATAGCATTTATTTATCCTTGAACTTTTAACCATGTCACTGACTAAAGTCATGTCTGCTTCCCACCATCACTATATATGTCCGGTTAACCCTCCCACACATGAAACTTGTTCATTGATCAATGAAGTGTTGCATAGGTTTTGTAAAGAAGAAAATTGCAAACATTTGGAATTGTAAAAAGGAAATTAAAAATGAAGTTAATTCAAAAATAATAGACAACTCTTTTTCTAGCCATATGTGATAATTAAGAATATATTAGTTCAGTAGCTCTATTATTGCTTGAATGGAGCAAATATATTTCATTTCTATAACTCCATAGAAATTTTAATGGGCATTTTATCTGTTCAGTTTCAGTTACTAGGAAGGAAATGTTCTTAATCTTCTCTACTATGTAATAAATGATATCTCAGTTTACTTTGGTCATCTGAGAAGTAAAAATCATTTACCCCAAACTCCATTTATAACTTTTCAGTAAATGTTGGAAATTGAATTAATGAATATATTTCAATTTCCTTCACATTGTCATTGTGGATGTTCATTATTATTTGGGTCAAAATGTTGCAGGGGATGCAAGAGAAGAAATACCCTATTTATTCAGAAATAACCTCTCTGAGTTTTTTATTCTGTTAGAATTTTTTCTAGATAATCAGTTTTCCTCTTGCCCTATGCCTCTAGTCAAAAACCGAAATGCATTTGAAGACAAAGTGAGGTTGCTAAGTGTCCTAACCCATAGACTTTATATCAATGATATTAATAACAACATCTGTGAATTTTAAAATATGTATTATTAACAATATAAATATTGTTAACAATTATCAATATTATTGAGGCAAATTTGGGAAAATGTTTGATTTTTTGATACCAGAAATAATGTACTTTAACCTGAGGACATCCTACATTATAAAATAATATTTGTTTTAGGAAAAAAAAAAGTAGTTGATAAGGATTAAAAGTCTTGTTTTTCACGTACTTTTGTGTTATACAGATTAGAAAGTGTAAGTTCACAGAACCCAAACAAAAGTTTTAAAATCATAAATGAAGTTGATGAAAGGATAATTACCAAAAAACAAGGTTTCTGCACTCTAGCCAGTTTCTTATCCAACATGACCATAGATGTATTTGGTCTCATTTCCAAAAAAATAATAAACAAATAAAAATAAGTAAAAAGCTCACTTAATGGGACAAAAATAAATAACTTGTTAGGTCAAGGCAACCCCTCAAATTGAAGGGATTTAATGATTAGATTATAAATTTCAAGTTTGTGTTATGTAAATGAGGAAGCTGAAGGCGATAGAGGCAATTCAGCCATGGTCACTATAGGAAGATGACTCATCTAGAGACAGAAATAAGTTCTTCAGCTTCTGAACAGTCATCTCTCATAAGAAACTAGATGGTATCCCTTTATGGATATAAATAAATCAGTTATAATCTACAAAATCCTTTAAGTTTTTTCCCATTAGCTTAGGTTATGCTTATTTAAAATTTATATTATCCTATAAAACAAAGGAAAGGGGATAAGATTAGTAAATTAATACTTATTAAGTATCTCCCATACGATAGGAATTATCCTAGCCATTTTTGTCTGTCATTTCCATTGATTCTTTACAGAAACACTGAATGCAGTTGCATTAGTCCCAATTAAGAAGAACAACTATTTTTTAAAATATCTATTTATTTGAGGGAGAGAAAGCAAGCACATGGTTTGGGGGAGGTACAGATGGAGAAGGAGAGAAAGTCCCAAGCACACTCAGGGCTGAACACAGAGCCCCATGCATGTATTGATTCTGCAACCCTGAGATCATGACCCAAGCTGAAACCAAGAGTCAGATGCCTAACTGGAAGCACCACCTAGGTACCCCAAGAACAACTATTGGATCTATGACCTGTATAGGCCAACTCCAGAGAAGTTGTATTTCCAAAAGAATACCTAGTCTGATGATTGAAAAGTAATTTGAGAAAAATCAAGAATCTTTACCTACATTCTTACATTCTTAAGAATTTGGGAAATCTTTGGGGCACCTGGGTGGCTCAGTTGGTTAAGCGACTGCCTTTGGCTCAGGTCATGATCCCAGAGACCTGGGATCGAGCCCTGCATCGGGCTGCCTGCTTGGTGGGAAGCCTGCTTCTCCCTCTCTCACTCCCCCTGCTTGTGTCTCCTCTCTGGCTGTGTTTCTCTCTGTCAAATAAATGAAATCTTAAAAAAAAAAAAAAAAAAAAAAAAGAATTTGGGAAATCTTTTATGTACTTATCGTGTAGGCACTTTGGTAAATCCATTTGTGAGTCTATGGTTTGATTCTAGTTAAACTTCAGATTAAGTTTTCAATATTTCTTATATTGCTAAATTATGACAGGTTATAAATATTAAAATAATTAATTCCAAATACATTTCACAAACAACAAATTTAAGGAAAAAATATATATACATATTTAAACTTGAAAGAAGACTTTTCCCTGATAATGGAATTGTTATGGTATGTGAGGTTTTACCTACTCTATAATTCAAGTTCATGTTGGCAGATATTATATAAAGCCTCTTAGAGAATAATCACCATAATCATTTTATTTCTCAGTAAGGCTCCAAATGTTTAACTGTAACTGTAGTCATGTTCTCAAAAAATATATATCTTATTTATTTTTTAAGATATAATTATTTATTTGAGGGCCAGAGAGAGGGAGAGAGATAGCCTGAGTGGGAAGAGAGGCACAGGAAGAGGGAGAAACAGAACCCACTAAGCAGGGAGCCCAATCTGGGGCTCAATCCCAGGACCCCAGGATCATGGCCTAAACTGAAGGCAGATGGTTAACTGACTGAATCACCCAGGTGCCCTCAAATGTATTTTATTTCTGTAAAACTACAGACAACAAATTAAAGGGACTAATCTTTCATGCTATATTAAGTATAGTAACTGTACATGTTGATCTTGATAAAAAGAACTGGGGATGATGAATTTATTCAGGTTTTTTACAAGTTTCATGAGAATGGTGTGTGCCATACCCTATGATAAACAATGCTGATAAAAGTGTGAATGAAGCATAGATCCTTCTTTTAGAGAAGTTGCAAATTACTAAGATTAGGTATACTCTGAAGGTGTGATTTATGACACATTGAGATAAGTAAAAACTATATAATATCAGAGGAGGACATAATATTTATAACAGAGTGATCATAACAATACAATATATTATAACATGTATTGAACTTGTACTGTATGTGGATGTTTTAAATGCTTTACATGTCTTAATTACTTTATTCCAAATTAAATTCCTGTGTTGGGTACTTTACATAGATAATCATTTTAATGCACAAATATTTGCCACACTGTATAATAAATAACCACTTTTTATATATGGAGGGCACAAGAACTATATGGGGTTTTGTTGTCCAAGTTAAAAGAGTACATGTTAAGTGAAACTGGCTAATTTGAAGGGACTTTAATACAGGAGCTATCTATAAATTCAGAAAAAAAAAATCAAAGGATATTGCTATACTACTGTGTTAACCTAGAGTAGGGGATAGGGAACTTTTACCACCCACTTGTATAAAGGGGAATGGAAGGGAGGATTAAAGTAACCTGTACAGATAGCTGGACAGAGAAAAGCACCTGCTAGGAGGTGTGACATTTGGTAGAGTATCACTACTAAACTACAAAAGCCAGAAGGAAAGAAGCCAGGGGCATAAATATCCAATATTTCTTTTCCCTTGCCTAACATCTTCTGGTGCCTCCACTAGCTAAAACCACAGGAAGCCAGTGGTCAAAGGATAAGTATGGATCCCTAAGAAGGGTAGAGACTGATTGGGAGTAGATGTGACACAGGGTATTTGGTATCTACCCATCAGAGTGGAGAAGAGCACACATTCAGAGGAAGGGGAGGTATTTGGTCTGACTGAGGGTGCAGCTAAGCTGCAGAGATGGGGCTGATACAGAACTCTATCTTCCATCACACTTTCACACTCCTTTCTAACACCTTCCCATTCATCATCTATCTTAGCAATTTTTTTCCAAGGTAAGTTACATGAATATTATATGGGACAAATATGATGAAATGTGAGTATAGAAAGTGAATTCAGTGGAAGATTGGGACATTTTGTCAGGAAAGCTATCCACTTTCACTTATTTATCAAAGTATGTTGAATACCCATTATTTGTCTGGCATTACTCTAGGCACTAACAGTAACAAGAGACAGCTTATTGCTTCAAAGAGCTCTGAGTTCAGATGTAAAGGACAAGTAAATCAATGATTATAATTCATCTGAAAAATGTGTTTTAAAAGTATGAGAATCTAGGAAGAAGAGAAGGACTTAATATTTTATAAATATTATTCTATTTAATCCTCACCACTATCCTGAGAAAGTGGTATTTTTATTGACACTGACAAATGAATTAAATGAAACATAGAGAAGTAATTTACTTAAAATCTAACTTATCTAACTCCAGTCTTATCTAACTCCAAAGTCTATGTTCAAATTTCCATTACAAAAATATCTTCCTTTGTGTTAGGCAACAAAAATAGATAATCTTGGGGCGCCTGGGTGGCTCAGTTGGTTAAGCAACTGCCTTCGGCTCAGGTCATGATCCCGGAGACCCGGGATCGAGCCCCACATTGGGCTCCCTGCTCAGTGGAAAGCCTGCTTCTCCCTCTCTCATTCCCCCTGCTTGTGTTCCCTCTCTCACTGTGTTTCTGTCTGTCAAATAAATAAAATCTTTTAAAAAAATAGATAATCTTGCAATACTCAGAAAGCTGACTTAAGAGTTGTGGATAGAGACAATATCGTGATTTTTAACCATATCATAATGTTTCCTCATGATGTAGTTGACTATGTTCTTATCTTGTGGTCACTTACTGACATTTCTGGAGTGTGAAGGAAAAAAACATTTCTGGAAGTGAAGGAAAAAAAGAATGATATTCAATCTAATTCAGATTGTACTAAAGACTCTGATAGAACACATTCATTTTCATGCTACTTGGCTTCTGTTTTAATCTTAAAAAGCATAAAAAGTATGAACAAACTCCACAACTAAGGGAGATAAGAGGCCACAATGAAGAAGCTAGGAAGTGTGGAGATGTGGTTTAGGGAAGAAACAGATCATAGATGCTATGGAGGGGAGGAAATCATGGTCGCAGAGAAGGGAGAGAGGGAGAGAGACAGGGAAAGAGAGAGAGAAGCACTAGAGGAATGTGCAAGGAGAACATTTCCCCAAATCCATTGGTTCGAAAAAGGAGAGGGACTCAGTTGCATGAGTTCTTGCAACCAGTTCTTGCTGGCTTTAAAGACTAGAGTTTTAAAAGTCAGCAGGCTTGGCAGGGATAGAGGTCGGAAGTCACTGCCCTACTCTTAGAGAGAAAGCAGGCAAATAACTTGGGAGCAGACAGCATGGAAACAGTGATCAGAAGAACACCTGGGGCACACAGTGGGGGGATTATTCGCTCTTCTAGTAGTGCTTCCCTGGGAGATAGCATTCATGTGAGGGAACAAAGGAGCTGACTGTCACAATTTCCCCCCACCCTCATCATAAACACAGTGCTACCTGAGGGAAGCAACTCAAGAGGGACCCTAGCTCCTTACACTAAGCCCCAACCCCTGTGCTCTGGAGGGACTGCCCTCTCAGTCAACCTTGTCTCAGTTCCAGCACCATGGGCCCCTCTCCCAGAAGACCAGCACAAGCCCCTGCCTATACACATCTTCTGATCAGAGAGTTTTGCAGTTCTGGTGGAGTGAGTCTCAGGTCCCATTTCACAAACAGGATAGAGCACACATCTTTAAAACTTGCCACATTTGGCTACCCACATCAGGTAAGGAGAGCCTCTGCAGACAACAGGTCTGATAGAGCAGTCAAAACACAGTAGCAGAGTACATGCAGAACACACTGGGGACACTCCCTGAAATGCCAGGCCCTGGGCAGTACATGACTTCTTCTGTATAAGGCCATTACTTGCAGGAACAGTAGACATAACTAGCTTTTCTAACACAGAGAAGGAAGCAGAGACTTCTTATTCCTCATAAAATCTATCTACGAAAAACCCACAGCGAAAATCATTCTCAACGGGGAAAAACTGACAGCCTTCCCTCTGAGATCAGGAACAAGACAAGGATGCCCACTCTCATTACTACTGTTTAACATAGTGTTAAAAGTCCTAGCAATAGCAATCAGACAACAGAAAGAAATAAAAGGTATCCAGCTTGGCAAAGAAGTCAAACTCTCCCTCTTTGCAGATGACATGATACTGTATGGGGAAAAACCAAAAGACTCTACCCCCAAACTACTAGAACTCATACAACAATTCAGTAATGTGGCAGGATACAAAATCAATGCAGAGAAATCAGTTGCATTCTTATACACTAACAATGAAAAAAT
Source organism: Spilogale gracilis (assembly GCA_004023965.1). Classification (NCBI taxonomy): domain Eukaryota; kingdom Metazoa; phylum Chordata; class Mammalia; order Carnivora; family Mephitidae; genus Spilogale; species Spilogale gracilis. The sequence goes on along the minus strand of PITA01021767.1, from coordinate 17,030 downwards.
AGAAAGGGAATTCCAAATGAAAAAACAAAATAAGATCACAGACAGAGATCTGAGTGAAACATATATAAGTAATATGCCTGATAGAGAATTTAGAGCAACAACCATAAGGGTACTCACTTGGCTTGAGAAAAGAATAGAATACATCAGGGATACCCTTACCACAGAGATAAAAGAGTTAAAAAAGAATCAATCAGAGATGAAGAATGTAATATGTGAGATTACAAACAGGTTTGATGCAGTGAACAGGCTGGAAGAAATAGAGGAATGAGTTAGTGACCTAGAAGCTAAAGTAATAGAAAATAATGAAGCTGAACAAAAGAGAGAAAGAAGAATTATGGGACACAGGGCTAGACTTAGGGAAACTCAATGACTCTGTTAAATGTAATAGCATTCATATTATAGAAGTCCCAGAAAAAGAAGAGAGAAAGATGGGCAGAAATTTTATTTCAAGAAATAATAGAAAACTTCCTTAATCTGAGGAAGGAAACAGACATCCAGATCCAGGAGGCACAGAGAAAGCCCACCCCCACGCCCACCCCCATCAAAGTCAATAAAAGTAGGCCAACACCAAGACATACTGTAATTAAATTTGCAAAATATACTGATAAAGAAAATATCTTTAGAGCAGCAAAATGAAAGAAGTCCTTAACTTGCAAAGGAAAACCCATAACTGCAACTGGAGATTTCTCAACAGGAACTTGGCAAGCCAGAAAGAAGTGGCATGATACATTCAAAATGCTGAATGGGAAAAATCTGCACCCAAGAATCCTCTACCCTGGAAGGCTACCATTCAGAATAGGAGAGATAGAGTTTCCCAGACAAACAAAAACTAAAGGAATTTGTGACCAGTGCATCAGCTCTGCAAGAAATATTAAAGAGGACTCTTTGAATGCAAAGGAAAGAACAAAAGTTACAAAGACAAGAAAAGATCAGAAAAAAATCTCCAGAAACAATGACAGAACAATTAATAAAATGGGAATAAATATATATCTACAGTAATTATTCTGATGTAAATGGACTAAGTGCTTTAATCAAAAAAAATAGGATGTCAAAATGGATTTAAAAAAACAGTAAAAAAACAAACAAATAAAAATTACATCTCTATGCTGCCTACAAGAGATTCATTTTAGATCTACAAAGACATGCAGATTGAAAGTGAGGGAGTGGAGATACATTACCAGGTGACTTGATGTCAAAAGAAAGCCAGAGTAGCAGTAGCTATATCAGACAAATTAGACTTTTCTGTTCTTGTATCGTTTTTATCCTGCTTTGATAGCAGGGTAGTAGTGGCCTCCTAAAATAATTTTGAATGTGTTCCCTCTATTTTGTTTTTTGTAAGATTTTGATAAATATTGTGATTAATTGTTTTTTAAATGTTTGTTAGAATTCAATGAAACCATGTGGTCTTAGGCTTTTCTGAGATTTTTGATTGCTAATTCAACTTTGATTCTTGTTATTGGTCTAATTTCTTGGATGGAAGAAATTTCTTGGATGCACTTTCATGGTTCAGTCTTGGTAACTTGAGCAATTTTATGAAGTATCTGTTCTTTTTCTAATTTATCTGATTTGTCAGTATATAATTGTTTACAGTAGTCTGTTACCATAGTATGTGTTTGTGTGGTTATCTACTGTATTGTTTTCCATTTCTCATTTTGGCTTTTGAGTCTTCTGTCATTTTTTTCTTAGTTAATGTAGTTAAAGCATTGCTAATATTGTTTATTTTATTATTATTTTTTTTTTTACTTTTTTGGAAAAATTGGTCCTTACTTTCAGTGTTATATTGTTGTTTATTCTGGTCTCTATTTTATTTCTGATTTTCATTTCCTTCCTTTAGTAAATTTCAGTTAAATTTCTTCTTTTTCTGGTCCCTTGTTGTGCAATGTTAAGTTGTGTATTTGAACTTGTTTTTTCCTCAATACAAACATTTACAATATAAATTTCAATCTAACATCTGTTTTTGCTATATCCCTTAAGTTTTGGAATATTGTGTTCTCTTTTTCTTTTGAGACGTATTTTGATTTGTCATTTGATTTCTTATTTGGTTCATTGCTTGTACAGTGGTATGTATTTAATATTTGCATTTGTCAAATATTTAATATTTCCTAAAGGAAATAAATTTTATTCAGCACCTACTATGTACTAGACAGTACTGCCATAGTAGGATAAATTAGAAATGATTCATAAAGAAATTCCCTTACTGTTTGTTGTTTTCTTTTATATTTCCTAAATAATCCAGTTTCCTTTTCATCATGCCAAATAGATAAGCCCTTAGAAAGATATAGTTGATTTTAAATGGAATACAAAGTTTCTTTTCTTGGAATATGCATCTCCTTTTAATATAGAATATCTTATAACTTTGCTCTTATTAATATATTTGATATTTCCCCAAGGCCATAGGATTCTGATTGCCTTCTTTTCTTTAAAGTGTTCTTTTTTTTTTTTTTAAGATTTTATTTATTTGACAGAGAGAAACACAGCCAGAGAAGGAACACAAGCAGGGGGAGTGAGAGAGGGAGAAGCAGGCTTCCTGCAGTGCAGAAAGCCCGATGTGGGACTCGATCCTGGGTCTCCGGGATCATGACCTGAGCCGAAGGCAGTCGCTTAACCAACTGAGCCACCCAGGAGCCCCCGATTGCCTTTTTTTCTATACTAGATATTCTTTGTGAGGTTCCTTCACCAAATATTACTAAATAGTTTTTAGAAGTATTACCATTTTGATCTCAAGCCCAGGACTTTCACTGATTGGCTTTTTCCCTTTGGTTTGATATTTTATTAAATGGGATGTTTATTCTATATTGGAATTTGAGCTTTTTGCCTCTGATTTTACCCATCAATGATGGGAATAAAAAGACTGAATAATTCTACAGTGTGGGTAACTCCTCCCACCTAAGTTTTTTTTTAATATTAACTTCCATATAGGATATCTGTCACATAAACTTGGTGACTTAATTACTATTGCCATTAATTAAATTTCTCTTAATGGTGATAAGTTACTTATGAGCTCAGTTGTACAGTATAATATAGGTGGAAGTATGAATTAATAAAATAATAGAAAGCTTTGTAGAAAAACGTTATTGGAAAGGAGCCAAAATAGAAGGAAAACAACATTCAAGAAACACTTATTGTGCAACTGCCATTTGTGGGTTAGTATATAGGTACTGTAAAAGTTGATCAAAGCATTAGAATTTAATTTAAATTCTAGGTGAGTGAATTAATGACTTTTTTAATCAGCAGTTCCTTTTCTGTAGCCACTTATGTTTTCAGAAAAGGATGGAAAATAGAAGAATTTCCTGGGAAAGAGTCAAGAATCTGAAAAAAAAATCTAAAACAAAGTAATGTTAAATTAATTAAAACAACAAAAATAAAGACCTAAAGCTATGTTACATGCACATATTTATTGAGAAGTCGCTATAATAGCTAGTTTTTATTTGCCACTTCACTGACCCCACTATTCTACTAGACATCCAAAATAACTGTAACTCCTAGGTCATGCCCTCAAATAATTATTTTTTACTTGGAAGCCAAAGCTTAAACAAAAGCTGAGTGAATTAAAGATCTACAGGATAATATGATCACCATCAAATGTCATAGAGTTCAAAGTAGCAAGACTGTTGTGAAATGACATGGTCATAAAGAAATCTCCAGGGGATTGGTGCTCTAAAGATGTGCATAGTTTATTAATAACTGTAACAATCATCAGAGATACTTAATGTGCTTTGCTTCATATGCTAGACATGATTTATTATGTCCATTTTATAGATGATGGCACTGAGACATAGAGAAGTAAAGTACCTGGCTCACAGAGAATGAGAGAAGAATTATTTTACTTGGGGCATAAACAATGAAGAAAGTATGTAAGGAATGTTCTTAGTGTGCATCATGTTTGCTTGGTTTCTCTTCACCATCTAGAATATGTTGAAAGTAGTGGAATCTAAGGTTAAAGTTGCAGAGATAAAGACTCTGAAAAAGACAGGAATTAATATTTAATGTAGAATTAATAATTTAGAATAATTAATACAGCTACATGAGTTGGAAGTATTTGAGTAAGGTGGATTCTGTGAAGTATCTACTTTTAAATTGTGACATTGAGGACTGAGAGGAAAGCATAGTCATGACAGGAGGGCAACTTACAAGAAATGTACTAATTGAAAATGCAAATAGAAGAATAAAAAATATATGCAGGTTAATGACTTCAAGATAATGGGGATAGGAACATTGACTGAACATCTATTATGAACCAATAATTGTAATTTTTAATTAAATCATAACTTCTGTAATTTACCCTTCTCACAAATAGGCTCCATGAAAACTATTAGTATTGCCCATCAGTACATCAAAATATGGCTCAGAGAATAACCTGCATGAGTTTGCACAGCTTCATTGTAGGAAAGTTAGATTTCATGGAGTCTAATTCTCTCTTCCTCAAAAGTTCTTTCCATTTCCCCAGGAATTCCTCCTAAGCAAATGCAAGATATTGGATAATTAAAATTTTAGGAAAGGCTCCAACTGTCATGAGTAAGGAAACAAAATTTTTTTTTGATGTGCCTTCAGCTAAACAGAAAGTTTACTTTATAAGAGAATAGAATTTCCTCCACGTTCTCCACTACTTAAATTTCATTACATCAGCTTCAATTACAATGTAATGTGTCATCATTGATTAATTTTCATTTTATATATATATTTGCCCTTACTCTGGTTTATTCTTATTTCTATAATGCTGTTTGAATAGTTTCCAGATTAGACCTGAAACCATTCCATCTAGGAAGTTATGGCTAGAACATCCATCTTAACATTTCTTCTCCTTATGGAAATGCAGATTCTCTCTTGTGCAGCAAACTAATTAAAGTCCCTTCCCAACACAGTATACAAACGGCACATAAATATTTAACGTCCTGGTTTAGCATTTTTATTAGATTCTATGATACATCAAAGTATACACTGTTTAAAAGCAGAATCTAAATGATATAGTGCTTTCTAAAACCCCATCATGCATGATGTATTTTACCAATAAAATTTAAAGAAAACATTTAGGCTGTACTGAGAAAAAACTATTATTCTTTACTAATTCTATAACTTGAACTTGAGTATTCACCAATAACTCATTATGCTTTCATTAGTAGTAAGTAGTACTGGATGAGCTATATAAGATGTTAGATTACCCAAGGATTTTCCTTTAAATTGTGGCCAGCCCTGCCCCCTTACAGATTCCTGTAGGCAAGCCTAGAAAAGTGTTCAATATTTTTGACATTACCTCTTTAGAAGTTTCATCTTGTAATTTGAATTAGCTCTACATATTGGTCTTCCCACTGCCCATTATCCCTTATTCTCCAATTGTGCCTACACCTAATTCTGTGCCTTTGAGGCTTTAGGTCTTTCAGGCTTTTTTCAGACTTTTCAAACACCCTTTGCTGTCGCAGACAATGATGGAACAGTAACATATCAGCAGGGTATGACTACCAACCACTCTAAGTGCCTAGACTGTGCCATTGTCTTGGGTCCACCATACTAATGTCCTTGCTCTTTCAGGAAAAGCTTATTTGAGAATACCAGCTCTGTGAGCAGTCCTCAAACTGTCTCTGTGGTGGAAACATTTGATATGTAGTTTATATGATATAATTTATATTGAATGTTTAACAGTAAGATTAAACCAAAATAAGTCACTAGGGGTACATTTCCTGTCAGTTTCAACTTTAACCTTCTGGGAGCCCAGTCTGGGGCCCTACCACTAAACCTAACATAGCTTAGTTGATTATCAGTTATTAAAATGGTAGGTGATTCTATTAGTTTGCACTATGGAAGTATTGGTATTCTCAAGATTATTTGCTTTTGACAAATTTGACATTACACAACCTCCTAATAACAGGTGGAGAAAACTTAAAAGATTGCTAAAAGGGAAGTGTTCCCTGGAGTATTTTCCAATAAGATGAAAAATAAATACTTAGTTCTAACATTAATACTCCAAATATTACTGTTGTAATTACATCTCTATTACTGGTTGGAAAGACATCAGAGTAGAGCCATGAAAAGGAATGTTTACAGCTATCTTAAATGTTGCAGAAGGAAATCTTTGAAAATATTAATGCCAAAATCAGTGGAAATCAGGGATACTGATTTTGTAATGATATAAGAATTGTTGGTTTTTGATTATGAAAAGATTTTTGTTCCACTCACTCCAACAAGACATTAAATGGGAGTGATACAAATATAAATATCATATTTATATAATTAAACCTTCTGGGCAATTTTTTAATTTATAGCTTATGTTCTAAAGCTAGGTCCTTCTATATCATAATCAACTACTAATGAGTTTCCTTCATAGAATTTCTTTGGAACTAGAAAAAAGATAAAATAAAAAATTATAACTGCTAATCTCCGCATCCTTTGCAGACAACATAAGCATAAGCATAGCCAAGTACAGTGTTAAGAATGTGTCAATCATATTTGAGTCACTGTGATCTCCAAATATACCATTAGGATTAATTTTATGCAAGGCTCAGTTCAAATGTGAACAATTTAACATATGATCTGAGCTAACTCCCCTAATATTAAAATTAAAATGCATGCATACTTGAAGAGAAGAAAATAATCTCTTTAAAGTGATATTTTGGAGTGCCTGGGTGGCTCAGTCATTAAGCATCTGCCTTTGGCTCAGATCATGATTGTGGAGTCCTGGGATCGAACCCCTCATCAGGCTCCTTGCTCTGCAGGAAGCCTGCTTCTCCTTCTCTCACTCCTCCTACTTGTGTTCCCTCTCTGGCTGTGTTTCTCTCTGTCAAATAAAAAAAAATCTTTAAAGTGATAGTTTCTTAAACACTCAATGAGTAATTTAATTAATAAGTAATGGCATACTGTTTCTTATTTATCAGGAGGTAATATTAAACCCCTGACAAATGAGATCCATTATGAAAAAAAAAAAAAAGAGCCTTGTTAAGAGGTAGATTTGGTGTTCTTATAGAATGTCTAAGTGTTATCAAAAGAATTTAAAGCACGCATGCTACCTCAGTGTTTACAATAATCAAAACATATCCCAAATCTGTAAGCATCCAGAAAATCAGTTATTTCACAGTTATATTTCAATGGGAAAAGTTCTTACATCAGTGTTGCACTTTATGCATGAAAATCAATTGTTTCTGTTTCCTAACTCCAAATACCCATATCGTCAGGACTTTGCAATTATATTATTATATAGAAATCTATAAGACTTTTGTATAGTGTTATTGTATTTTTCCTTTCTAATTATTATTTAGCATAATATGCTTTAGTAGCTTTTTAGTTCGGCATCTTCTAGTATGAAGCACCATCTCTAGCATTTCCTGGTGTTATCGCTTTGACAAGTTCCAGCTTTTTCATGGGAAAAATGAGATTAACTATACCTATTGCTTAACATTGCTTTGAGGATTGATTGTAGTACTGCATTTTATATAATACTTGGCACTGAGTACTCAGGTAAAGATGATATCATGAGGGTATTTTTACTTCTCTTTCCTATATAATGTACCTCAACCAAGAACCATAATAGCCCTATCGTCAGAATATACAGAAAAAATAACAAAAAGAGAATAAAAATAATCTGAGAAATTAGAGAAGAAGAAATGCATAGCTAGCCCCTATAAATAAAAATGGTCTTTAAAAAACAGAGACATTTGGATTACAAGAAGGATGGAAGGAGCTTGAGAGTTGATCTAGAATTCCTTGGCTCAGAAGCAAGATGTCAGTTTCTCCAAAATATGTCAAGCAATAGAGACAGAGGATTTCCCACAGTAACATCAGATGCCAAACCAAAGATTCAGAAAGCTCAGAGAGCTTAATAATAAATGAAGAAAAGCTGGCAGAATTAAATGGTTCAATAGATAAATCCATAATCAGATGTGGTGATGTTAACATCCCTTTCTCAGTGATTGGACAACTACCCCCACCCCCAAATCAGTACAAATGAACAATATCAACCGTTTAACTAGCTGACATTTCACCCATGTAATGCAGAATATGCCTTCTTTTTCAAATGCCATGGAATGATAACCAAATAATTTTGAGGGCAGGGCATATTGATATGTCTTAGTCAATTTCAAGATATTGTAAGCTTTACAGAGTATGCTCTCTCACAAAAATTGAAGTAGATTATAAATCTATGAAAATTCAATAAACGGAAAAACCCAAAACATTTGGAAAGGAAAAAACAGACTATTAAATAAGTTATGATACAAATAAGAAATAATAAGACAATTTAAGAACTATTTTGAGGAGGATAATAATGAAAACAGAATGCATTTACAACTTGTGGAATGAAGCTAAGTAACGAGTGCTTAGAAATTTAGAACTTTAAGTGCTCATAGTAGAAAAGAAGAAATGTTTAAAACCAATGATCTAAGTTTCTACTTTATGAAGCTATAAAATTAGCAAATTAAATCTAAAGTAAGAAGAAGGGAGAAAATTAATGATAAGAACTGAAATTAATAGACAACAAATGATAGGGAAAATTAACAAGGCTAAAAGTTGAATGATTAATGGTGAAATTGATTAAACCATTGGGAATAGTGATAATAAAGTAAAAATAAAAACCATACAGCCAACATGTAAGGAGCTTGGATGTTGTCACTCCATCCAAACAAGTAAAAAGTGAACTAACTGGAAAGAAATCAAGAACTCTTTTTAGGGTGGGTGCCTGGGTGGCTCAGTGAGTTAAAGCCTCTGCCTTTGGCTCAGTTCATGATCTCAGGGTCCTGGGATGCCAAGGTCCTGGGATCGAGGCCTGCATCGGGCTCTCTGCTCAGCAGGGAGCCTGCTTCCTCCTCTCTCTCTGCCTGCCTCTCTGCCTACTTGTGATCTCTCTCTCTCTGTCAAAAAAATAAATAAAATCTTTAAAAACCAACCAACAAACAACAACAACTCTTTTTAGATCTATCAGAGAGGTGAGGTCATAGCACACTGCTGCACCCCAAATTGGAAAGATGGACAGGAGAATGCAGAGAATCACAATTTACCAGAGTGGAAACTTCAACAGGAATTAGTGCTAGGTCTGTTATACCTCGGTTTCCACAAAAACAACACGGAAAAAATACCAAAACACTATAAGACATTCTATAAAACAGAAGAACAAAACACAGTTTGCAGCATGAAGGACTTAAGAAGCATCAAAACCAGAATATTGGGATAATCAAATCAAAGTGTTTTGTTTAACTAGTTGATATGCTAATGATTTAAGTGGCAGATAATAGCAAGAATAGATGGGTAATGTAAGCAGAGAGATGGACATTATAAACAGATGGAATCAGAATAAAATACTAGAAAGCAAAACACTGTAACGGAAGTGAAGAATGCCCTTGTTGGGCTTATTGGTAGATTAGACATCACAAGGGAAAAGATCTCTGAGCTTGAAGATACACATGGCAGTAGAAATTTCTAAAACTAAAAAAGCAAAGACACAAAGATATTTACAAGATATTCAAAGACTGTGGGACTACTGCAGAAGGTGTTACATAGATAATGGGAATAAAAGAAGAGGAAGAGAGAATGTAGTAGAAGCAATTTTTCAAACCATAATGAAGAGAATTCCCTGCATTAATATCAGACACCAAACCAAAGATCTGCATAAAAGCCCATAAAATTACATGTAAGTATGCTATATCCAAACTTTAGAAAATCGAATGTAAAGAAAATGTCTTGAAGAAGTAGGGGGAGGGGAAATAACTTATTTATAGAAAAGCAAAGATGGGGATTACCTCTGAGTTCTCCTCAGAAACTGTTCAAGGAAGGAGAGAGTAATAATATTAAAAGTGTTGAAAGAAAACAGACAAAACACCACACTAGAATTCTTTGTCCTGGCAAATTATCTTTCAAAAGTGAAGGAAATGTGGAGACTTTTCAGACAAGAAAAAATTAAGGGTATTTGTTGCCAGTAAACCTGCCTTGGCAGAAATGTTAACATTTCTTTAGAGAGAAGAAAAATAATATAGGTCAGAAGCTCAGAACTACATATTAAAAAAAAAAAAAAGAGGAAGAGCATCAAAGAAGGAATAAGTGAAGGCAAAGTAGACATTTTTTCTTATTACTCAATCTAACAAGTAACCGTTTATTCAAAAATAATAGCAAAAAATAATAAGAGTGTATTTAGTTATGTATGCTTGTGTATACATATACTTACATGTAAGTGAAAGGAATGACAGGATGAAGGGAGAAAGGAGGAAGGAAGTAGGATTTTTTTTTGTTATTATTAAGGTATTCACACTCTTATTGAAGTGATATGGTACTTGAAAGTGGACTTGGGTAGTGTCATTAGCTGTGAATATATATTGCAAACTCTAAGGCCATCAATTAAAAAAAAAAGTTTAAAAAAATAAAAGGCGAGACCATAACTAATATGCTAACAGAGTAGAGAAAATGGAATCATATGCTCAACTAAAATAAAAAGAGCAGAAACAAGTGGAAGACAAAAATAAGAACAAAGGACAAGGGCAGTAAACAGAGAATGGTAATTAATATAGTAGATATTAATCCAACTATATCAATAATCACTTTGAATGTCAGTGGTCTTTATGCACCAATTAAAAGACAGAAGTTGTTGGAGTATATATTTTAAAAAAAATTCTAGGGTGCCTGGGTGACTCAGTGGCTTAAGCCTCTGCCTTAGGCTCAGGTCATGGTCTCAGTATCCTGGGATCAAGGCCCATATCCGGTTCTCTGCTCAGCCTGCTTCCTCCTCTTTCTCTGCCTATTTGTGATGTCTCTCTCTCTCTCTGTCAAATAAATAAATGAAATCTTAAAAAAAAAATTCTATATAGTCCCAAGAAACTGACTTTACATATAAAGTGACATATAGATTAGAAGTAAATGGCCAAAGAAAAATCTACCATGCTAACAGTAATCAAAAGAAAGCCAGAATTAGCTATATTAATTTTGGACAGAGAATACTTGAAAGAATGTAATAATTTTCTTTATATTTCATATAATTTTTCATTTCCTATAACATGTATGTGCAAAGATGATGCTCTTTAATTGCCATGCTCTATTAAGTGGTAAAACTTTATCTGAAATGGTTTGGTTTTCATCTTTAAACCAACAAACCAAACAAACAAACAAAAAAACTCAGCTCTTATGAGTTTTAGGTAAAAACTCAAACATTCTGCAGTGTGGAGAGAGACGAAATTGGATGAAACAGGTCTCAATAATTGGAGAATGATGAAGTTGACAAAAATAAAATGATGGTGGTGGTGGTGGTTCTGTCTGTGGTTTTGTTTCTTTGTGAGAGATTTGGAGAGAGGGAAAAATGGTAAGGAGAGGATTGTCTAATTTTGGGGGAGGAGGCACAACTTCTGTACATCTGATACTCTATGGCAGAAAAGAAAACTGACAAAGAAAAAGTAAAATTAGTCTATTTCATACTTCATTAGCACCAACAGGAGATGATGTTGCTGGGTCTTCCTGAGCATTTATTGATCCTTTCAGTTAAGCAAGAGTTGCTTGGAGCTAATTATTAGGGTTTCAGTGGTGTTTGAAATGTCTCAAATACTTTAAAGATACCTGGAATCCAATTTTATTTTAACATAACATTACCTCAGTGATGGCTTTATCATATCATAAAGCAGATTAGATAGAATTTTTCTCTTCCCTCTGTCAGATTGAAGTTCTGTGTATCATTAAAGAGATAGAACAATTGTATGGAGATAATCATCATACCAGTCCCCAGATGCATCTGGAAAACTATTAAGAACCAAAGAGGAAGCTAATGAAAAGATCCCCTATGGTTACAGAAATTACATGCTTTGGTCTTTTCCTCCAGATATTTTCTTTGTTAGATTCTTCTGCAAAACCTGGCAAAAGCATATTTATTAAACTGCCTCTATTTCCCTAATTTGCTTTATCTCTGGGAAACCAAGAATAGAATGGTCCAAGGAAACACATAATTGTATTGTTTCCTTATAAGTGTTCATATGAAAAAAGGATTACTTGACTAGCTTTCTAATCCCTTCTATCTTCACACACAGAGACACATGCAAACATATATATTACACTCATAAATAATATGATGTCAAGATCTTATGAAAGCAACAATTTCTATAATATGTATGTTTCTATGTATATATAAAATATTTCATTTATGATATCAATATGGCTTTCCTTAGATTATTTATATGGAAGTTGATCAATGGTTCCTGACCTGTGCCCACTCTATCTAAATGGAAAAATTGACATTGTCCTCTAGAAGACTGGAGTAATCCAGAGAACAATATCTTGTCTCTGTACAGAGGTGATCAGTTCTAACTACATAAAAGTCCATTAACGTTATCCCATTGAAAATGTTAAAAGGAGTGATGTGAACCAAAGAAAATCTAATCACCAGTGCTGGATATGTGGATTTATATTCTCAATCCCCAGGAGTACTCTTGGGGAAACCAATGGTCAGAATGGGCATCTTGGGTAGAGAAGCTATCTGCTTTTGTCACTAGTAACCTCAACTGATAAATATGTGAAATGTGTGTGTCTGTGTGTGTGTGTGTGTGTATAAACATGTTGCATTTAGATATCTGACAAAACATTCACATATTATGTTTTATTATAAAAGAAAAGTTGAAGCACAGATAATGTTCATGCTTTTGACTTCAGAGTTATAAACTGGTCCCGATGCCTCAATATTTATAAAGATTTTTTTCTTTTTGAAACAATTAGAATTTTAGCTCTTTAGAACCATGATGAGAAATAAAAGTGCTTTATATATTATTAAATGAAAAATAATGATTAGCAGTATGTATTTTATACACTTTAAACAAATTATTTTAGGCCTGTGTGTATTGTTGTGTGTGTATGTGTATCTAAGTCAGATCTGATTCTTGATTGATTGCATATTACCCAAGCCATCTAAGAGGCTAAGAACACTCTTACTGAAGGTGACTTCATGTGGCCTTGTCCAAGGATGCTGATTCCTGAAAGTAAGAAGACTGTCTTTGAGTATCACCAACATTAATGATCCCTAAGAAGGAATATTGGCTTTCCAAGCACCATGACCTTGCTAAAAACGAACTTCAAAAAAGTTTGAATGACCCCATTGACTCTGTCAGCTAGAGAAATTTGAATATTTCTTCCATCTTAGTGTAGATAAGTGTATCTGGATTTTATTCATAGTTGAATTAATTTAGAAGGATAGACATAAACATATGGTGGTAAGGTAGAAGACTGCATAATAAATGATTAAGTAACCTCCTAAATAATTGTCTTAGATAAATAGCAATTGTTAAAGAAAGGGAGATATGATAATACTGAGGTAGTTATAAAAGATAGACAAAAAAGTTGGGCATTAAAATGAAAGTCAAGAAGAGCTTCTAGGGAGGAAGTGTCATGGATGAGATCTAGTTTCTTCGAATATGAATGATAAGTCAGGGTTCAGAGTATAGTATTTGAGGTAGCCATGAGGTCATAAGTATAGAAAAGTATATCAAAACCTGTAAAAATCTAGTGTGAAATGGCTTTCTCCTTCAGAATATCCTTATAAAGCTTGCTGTGGAGACTCATTCACAGTTCACAAGGGAAAGGGAGTGGGACTGATGGCTGACAGTTTTGAGTTCAAATCCAACATTTCTACATCTGAGTTGTGTGATATGGGGTGTAGTGCTTAACTTTTATGAACTTCGGTACCACTAATATAAAATGGAGATAATATTGCTCACTGAAGAGACATTACAGGTTGGCATTAAGAGCTCATACTGAAGCAAAATTCTGGTTTTATCACTTATAAGATCTATATGTCTGGTTATACTTTTAAACTCAACATCTTTTCCTCATCTCTAAATTCTGTTATCATATAGAAATGTTGTAAATTTTGAGCATATAATTTTTTATAATAGGGCCTGGAAGAAAAGATCCTTAATAACTATTCATTATTTGTTTTACTGTTGTGACATGTTGGTTTGAAAAATGAAATGATAGATGATTGTAATGTATCAAGCATAGTGTGTAGGACCTTGTAAAGATACAGCAATGATATTTCATCTCACTCCTATTTTCCCACTAAGAGATATCAAGGTAGACTCATCAATTTGTTATTTCCAGCAGGAAATCTCATTGTCTGCCTGTTACTCTTCTCAATAGTCACACAACCCCTAGGAAATCTTTCTAACAGAAGTCATAACTAGCCATTCTCCAAGTACCATGAATGAACTTCCTCACTCCTTAATTAATCTGACTATTCTAGCCCTGTAAAGTAGAGTTAAAAACTCAGTTTCCATGAGGGACTATTCTTAGGATAAACCTATTGACACAATACATCACATTAAGCTACTGATTTCAAGTATGAATTCATCTTACCTAACAGAGTTAAAAATATTTTATAAACACATTAATGGAAAATTATATTTTCTGTCTTTTATTTATATAAAAAAACTGTGCTTTCTCTCCACAAAAGAGAGAAAATATATAGCCCTCTTCTCACTTATACACATTTTTTAATTAGAAAGATACCCCATATTTCCTTTAAATCCTATCCATGTAAGAGTAAATAGAAGCTAAAACGGGTAAATTTGCTTAAAACAGATAACTAACACACAAGATGCTAATCTATAGAAAATACCTTCTCTAAACTTTATTACTTTATATTTGGTATTAAGTAATTTTTTTTAAGATTTTATTTATTTATTTGACAGAGATCACAAGTAGGCAGAGAAGCAGGCAGAGAGAGGAGGAAGGAGGCTCCCTGATGAGCAGAGAGCCCAATGTGGGCCTCGATCCCAGGACCCTGAGATCATGACCTGAGCTGAAGGCGGAGGCTTTAACCCACTGAGCCACCCAGGCACCCTGGTATTAAGTAATTTTAAAAAAACATACAGTGTGCCTAAAATAGTAAGCCACATTAACAATCTACTGAAATTAGCATATTTCTTAATCTTATTTAAAATCTAAAAATGCTGCAGCAGCCCCATAAACAATGACTATTTTTAAAATAAATGTCACTGGATTACCAGGAATTGTCTCAACGGAGGCACTCTCTTGCCATCTGCTCCTGAGAAGCCATGTAGACTTTAGATTTGAGAAATAGTTCATCATCTCAGTAGCTTCAGGGACATCGGTTAAAATTTCTGTGGATAACAGATTATCTGTCAGAAAATTCCATGTGTTAACTATTTTTCTCTATCACATTTTCAGAACTAATTAAATATTTAAGCTAATCAGATGTTGAGAATTTTTTGATGTGATTTGTGAAAAATATATTACAACATTAACTTAGGGATCTCACAACTTCCTATTGTTCACTGTCTGAAGATGAAGTCTGCGTTTCCAAAAGATGTTATTAAAAGTAGTTGAAAAGTGCATGTGGCATATCATTAATTTGAGCCATTTTGCACATTTTTTTTTTCATTTTTGCAGCATCTGGAAAAGTTAATGGGAGCTGAAAATGACAAGGCAAGAATAAATGAAAGCAATAGAGGAGTGTAATGATTTTCCTCTTTGAAAGCAATTTAGGGATAACCCCTTAATAATTGTATGGAAACAGAGATCCATGCCCCTGGCATAGGGGATTGCCACACGTTTGAGTTTCCCATCACTAGACTAAATGTTTTGCATTGGTTATCAATAATGTCCCTTGAAGGTGGAGTAGAGAGAATTTGTAGATCTGGGAGAAAAAAAAATCAGATCTCAGCTTGCTATATGACCTTGGAAATGTCTCTTTTCCTTTCAGAGGGTTTTAACCTCAGTAGAAAAAGGAGCCTTTCTCAGTGTTAATTTCTCAGCAACCCTCCTATTCAAAGCCTTTCACATGCTCATCACAACATAGTTATACTTGAATGCTGAGATTCTGGTGCTGAAAGCTTTCCTGCTTCTCTATCAAATAAGGTACCATAGTGGATTCAAGGAAATGAAAATGACAACAATGCGCTTTAATTATCTACTCTAATTAATGCAAAACTATATCATGCAAAATCATGTTACAATACCTCGTCAACTGATTATAAGCAGTTCATCTATCACAACAAGGCTGTAGAGAACTACAGAGCTGGTCAATTTCACAGGTAGTTCTAATGATGTTCAAAATTCTCTCCTGTTTCTCTCTCTCTCTCTCTCTCTCTCTCTCTCTCTCTCTCTCAGACACACACACACACACACACACACACAAACACAAACACACACACATGCTGACTTTCACATACTTACATTAGTCTAAACACTATTAATTGCTACAAGTTTCTCTTTAATTATTTGTAAGAACTTTTAAGCCGCCTAGAATCTGAGTGACCGTTTCCTGGTTATTTCAGTCATCACTGATGGATGTCAATTTTTACAACTGGATGGAGTAGATTATGCAAGAAAACAGCAGGATATAGTCCACCAGTGGTCAGAACTAGTGTCAGTAATTTAGGACTAGGTGGAAGGAAACATAATAGAAAAAGGAGTAGTCCAGAGGTATCCTTGTAAGTGTAGAAAGTCCTGGATTGGTCTGTCAATAAGGAGGATCCAGTCTGATGAAGTTACTAAGATCTTTAAGGGAGAAAAAAATGAGGAAGTAAAAAGACAGGATGGGACTTATTTCTAAAAGTAGTTCATAAGAAGTCTGTAGTCCACATTCCCTAAGAAGCATGCCATGACAAAGACACCAGTGACAGGAGAATTTCATGCTGAGTTTCTAAGGACTGGGCTAGATCTACTTACAATCTTGCTAAGTAAGTTCACAAGGGAGAAAAGAGCTAAAGCCTTTGAAGGGTAAAAGGGCTTAAGGTAGTGTTTTTTCTCCCTTTCTTGTATCGAAGTTGGTTTGCCTATTCCCCATATATCTTTTTTTTTTTTTTTTTTTTTTTTTTTTTTTTTTTTTTTTTTTTTTTTTTTTTTTATTGTTACTAAATTTTTTTTCCCAGTGTTTCAAGATTCATTCCCCATTCCCCACACCCAGTGCTCCCCGCTTTAGGTGTCCCCAGTACCCACCACCAGGCTCTCCCATCCCTCCACCCCCCTCCCTCCAAGTCCCTCAGTTTGTTTCTGTGTTCAAAGTCTGTTGTTTCGTTTCCCTCCCTAGATTACCCTAGTTCCCATTTGCTTTCCTTTTGCCACTG